>JAVQJF010113960.1:0-14593 GCA_036023855.1 Gadopsis marmoratus
GATTTCACATTTCTACATTTCAGATTTGTGCCTTTTCTGCAGTTTGTTGCACAGCTGTCCAGTTTAGCGACAGCCTTTCAGCTTTTCAGCATTCACACGCATTTTCTTCAGGAAATGCAATTTTTCTAGTTCATATTGCTGGAAACCTTGGCGTCTCCACTAAAATGTAAAATACAGCCCCGTGGGTTTGAACCACATTTGGCGGCGCAGCTCGGGTCGGTGCTGACTGACATTAAGAGCACAAGGCCAAGATCTGTCTACTGCTGCCTGTCCCGCTCGTCTTCTCACGTAAACCCAGAGTGTGTTACAGTGTCGAGGGGCCGGCAGCATCACTGTGGGTCACGTGAAGGCCCACAGGGGCCGCCGACGTTCGTCTTTCTCCTGTAGTTGCTTTTCTCCTGTATGAGGAAGTGTTTCGGTGTAGGTGGGTGCAGAACTGTGGAGGTGTTTGTCCAGTAGGTGTTGTCGAATGGATGCTGATGCACTACAGTGTATATACAGATATAGATATATGTGTGTCATCACCTACATTCCTGCCTGTTCATCATTCTGTCTGTTGTGTTCATTCATAAATTCAGACACCTGACCACCACAACACCAAACACGTGTGTGTTATGGATGCGGTGTGACCAGTGGCAGAAGAAGTACTTAAATCATTCACTTCAACATGAATACTGTAATACTGTACTTTATCTCACTATAATTAAAGAGTGGGTGCCTGTAGGCGTTCAGTCACGTCTCTGCTAAGATGACAGCGTTTAGTTTAGCTGTTACAGCAGTGTGCTATAACTGACCGGTGTATGTCACATGATGCTAGTGACGTGTGTCGCCTCGCGTTAAGATACATTTTGGGAAACAGCCAAAAGTCGTTTTTCCAATTTCACAACTTTTCACAACACAAGCAAACGCAAGCGCTCAGCAACAGTAGAAAATCAACATTTAATCTACAGAGTTAGACAGGCAAAGTGAAGATACGGTCATACATTTAAAAATATCATATATTATAGCATATATTATTCTATGTAGCATAAAACCTCTTTACCATAACAACGTTTGCGCTTCATCATCATTGGCTGTACAAAAATACATTTAAATCTTTCTCTTTCTCTGCACATTGTGTGTGTGTGTGTGTGTGTGTGTGTGTGTTTGTCCGCGTGCAAATGTAGGCGTTCCTAATGGTTTCTATACGTGTGTGTGTGTGTGTGTGTGTGTGTGTGGTCCTCTTCTTGCAGCCGTCGTTCAGCCAAAGTCGATACGTGGCCGGTACTCGAGAACCATGGGATACGTCTGAGGGAGAGACAGAGAGAGAGAGAATGGATCCTTTGGTCCTCACGAGTTCAGAGGATAAACAACAACTGGATCAGGGCTGAACCACTAAAGCTGGAGAATCCTGTCTGCAGCTCAGCATTTATTGAACAAACTTTTAGAAAGTTATCAAAGGGGCAAGAACAGTTTTCTTTTTTACATCAACAACATGCATTTTAAACCCTCGTTACACCAATACGACATAACATGCACTGAAACACACATACAGACCAAACCCAAAACCTCAACTACTGTTTCTGCAGAAGCAACAACTAGGAATTGAATGAGATTAACGTAAACCAAATGTCATATTTAAATATTGATAATACAGTATATACACGGGTCAATCTTTAATTATTTGAATGCAGTCAGACGCAGGTCATCAGCCTCAGAATTCCTACATAATCTCATATTTGATCATATAAGTTCCAGTTATATGTTCCAGTTGCCAATAAACCTCTAAATGTTAAAACTGAGTTGAAAACAGAGCAGTCGGCAGGTCGTAACTGAGAGATAAAGCCTTAAAAGAAGACACGAATTCTGTATTTTTCCCCGCTTGCTTGTTTCCTCAGGCCAAAAGGTTATCATAAGAATTTAGAAAAATTGCAGAAACATGAAGAGGGCTTCATCTATCAAATATCCACGTTATGGGCTGTGCACGTCGTTTTTTTTGTCCCTGGTTTTTCTGACAGAAAAGTCAAAGCGTCTGACTTCAAACTGCAGAGTTAAAGAAGAATGTAAAGCCGTTTCCATTAAACTGTCCAGGATCCACCTGGCTCTGCTCTACAGGGACGGAGGCCAAGTCTCTGATGCAGGAAGGTGAAAAAATAAAAAATAAATAAATAAGTACTAGAGGCCTGGCTGCTGCTCGATTGAAAAGTTAATTTCCAAAAAGCTATAAATCCACTCCTTGGAAAAGCACCGACGGTCTGAGATTTATCATTCGATATCTATGAAATACACAGAATACATGTGTACCAAGCCACCCTTCATATTAGCTTAGGAGCAGCTAATATATATATAACCTGTCTCCTGCCTCCACCTGTGTCTCACTTCCTCATTAGTCTTGTCTATTTAAACCAGACAGTCTGTGACAAAGGCACAAAGCAGCGCTGCCACGATGCTACACGTTGAGATACATGAGCATCAAGTGTTTTCCAGAGCGATGCATAAAAGGGGGGGTTTTACTTTTTCAAATTCCGGCTCAGCAGTAAAACTACGTATAAGAACACAATGCAGGTCATCTTGCATGTACAATATTTTAAAGAGCCGACGCATCATCAAATCCCTGTGATGTTGCTGTCGTCATGTTTAGGCTGCACCTTAACTTTTCAGGCGTAGGCTTGTGGCCCGTAGCCCCCGTTCAGTAATCCATCCATCACTGTGGTTAAATAATAGAAATGTCAGTTCCGACCACTCAACCATTCCGCCCTGCTTTTTGGCTGTAAAGTACAATTGAAAGAGTCAGAAGACGTGAGCTCCCCTTTTCATAAAAAATTCAAAAGGGGGGGGAAAAGGCGAGCGTTGGTGTGCGAGCAGCTGCACAGTGAAGAGCACGTCTCCCGTTTCTGGCTGCTGGTGCAGCAGAGTACAGCTGCTGTCATCTCCTCCGGCTTTCTGCATTTTGCTGCATCACGTCTCGGGAAACACTGGATCCAACCACCACTGACACTCCCTCGCTCAGCACGTCCGTCTCCAAGCGCTTTCATCTCACTGCACCGACACGCCGTCTGCTCAGCTGTCGTTGGACGCTTTTAAGGGGATTTTGTTCTGGTGTCAAATGACTGAACTGTAGAATCGTGCAACACCAGCAAAAGTCCACTGAGACGAAAAAGCTGGAAATTAAATATTCTGTCAAATGGTGTTTTGATGCTGGGGGGGGGGGGCTCTGGGGAAAAATACGATAAATGGGTGGAGTCTTTTTCTTTCTTGAAGGTGCTCAGGAAAATGTTTTTGTTGCTTGTGGCCAACACTTGAAGCCGACTTGTGCCGACGGCTCGGTCGCGTCACAGCTGCAATTTGGGAGTTCGTGCTGAGCTCGAACACAAACAGAACAGTATACCGTGTCGAAGTGCCATCTTTGAGGTGTCTTGGTGAGTGAAAGGGGAGGAGGATGCAAAACATGTGGGTCACTACAAAGATGAGAAGAACTAAGTTTGTGTGTATAGTGACATGCTGTTCTGCATCGCAGAAATATATGTAGCTACTGTCAGACAGCACATTTAAATCCCAGGAACCAACCTGCGTTCCTTAAAACTCCAACTAATTTGTAAATACATTTAGCAAGAAACTTAATGCCACCTGGATTATGACTTATTTTTTTTAATCAATAAAACAAGATGTTTATATTTAACTGAAGCCAAAGGTTCACGTAGAACATATTTTATTGTTTCACCTACACTATCTGCCCATGTAGCATTCATTTTCAATATTAAACCCTACCCTGACCTTACATCATCTTTTTAAATGGTTGTATTATTTACTCCTGTTCTCCTGTCTGGCCAGTATTATGATGCCACACGTCCTGGAAAGATTTGCCAACATAGTCCAGATGGCAATGACATTTGCTTGACTTTTTTTAGTTTTTTGCTTTTGAAGGAGACGGGTCAGTATTATTTAAATTAGTGGAAGACTGACAATATAGTTATATAATCTGATCAGCTGCAGCATCTTGTTTTTTGACCGTCAAACTGAGCAAACACTTAACTGCTGAACGATCTAACGAACTGCCAGTCAGCAATAACAGGCCTGCGAGTGTTTTATTCCCCGGTCAGAACGAAGGGAGATATTTCCCAGATACATTTTGTTTTAAATCAGCATGGTGTCAATCAGAAGGCAGTTTCCTTATTCTGACTAAATGACATCCAGAGACGCAGAGTGGGAACAGATGACCGGCCTCTGTGTGTCTCCACGTCGGGCAGCGGCGCTGTCAGACGGATGAGGCCGATGAATGACTCGTATATCCTTAACCGGACCCGTGTGCAGACAGAAACCAAAAATAATTTCTTGGTGTTTATCCCTCCGACTCATGAAGGGAGGGACATAAAGATGTCTGACGGACTGACTTGTGCCTGTTGATTTGGACGATGAGAGGAAGAGGAGGAGGAGGAGGAGACGATGACGCTGAAGACAAGATTTTTGCTCACAGTGGAGCTAGGTAATATAAAGACATTAAAGACAGTGTTTTAGGTCCCGGGTTACAATATAACCACCGTTTCAGCAGCATCATGACTTATATTAATGTGAAGCGACGCCAAACTGCATATTAAAATACAGTCGTTTAAACGCGGCTGTTGCAACAGTTGCATGTCACCTGGACGTCTGCAGTTTTAATGCTGATGACTAGACGTCTTTTGACAATGCTTGCAGGGAGGACATTATAGTTTTCATTATAGAACGCGTGTGGCAAAACGTGCTCAGCTAGTAAGCAAAATATATTTAAAACATGTTCTTCATTTCTAAGTGCTAAGCAGGACTGACAGCTTTGCCCTGCAGCCGTTTTCTGCTGTGTATCATCGGCGTAAGTCAACTTCACAGTAATCACCGGTGTGCTACTTGCAGTGCACTTTAAATGATTTTGTTTTATTGTCCTATATCCTGCAACATCCTGTGTGTCCGCGACTTCCCATATGGGATAAAAGGCCCAGATGGAAAATGACTTGACCTGCAGTTCTGACAATCTGTGCACGCTAAACAGACAATCTGCAGCTCATTATTGTAGATGAAGGGTGTCAGTTCAAACTGGATTATTTAGGTCAAACAATGTGTGTGTTGTGTTGTACAACATGCAGCAATATGCTCTGTGTTTCTATGCCCATAAGCCTGATTAGCAGATTAGTTTAGTCAACTAACAACTGAAAGTAATGTTGACTTTTGTTACAAGTTTAGATGGCAGCAGCTACATTTCAAGAACTCCACAACAGGTTTCCTGCAAATGTTACGTAATAAAAGTCTTGTTAAGAAATGAAGGGTAAAGGTTTCTGTCCACTAAATCACTGGAAGGCTTTTAGTTTGAAACTGATACAGGAAGTGTTGAGTAACAGTGATGCAGTAACTGTAACGGGGCAGAAGGGAGCGGATCAAAATGAGGCTTCGTACTAAAATATGACCAATTCTACTCATCAAACAGAGGGAATTAGAAACAAAGGCCTGCCTCTAATACAAGCCTGCTTCAGATAAAGGCCTGGAACCTTCTGCAGCTAAATAAAGGCTGCAACGGATTTTATTTTAAGTGGACATGTGAGCACCGCTGGAGCAGAGAAAGTTTCTCATTTCATACTGGCTTCCTTTCCCCTGCTTCACCTCCTCCCATCATCCTCCTCCTCCTGACCTGGTATCTGATGCCTCCTGCGGTGCCGGCTGTCTGCGCTCCTCAGTCTCCGTCCACAAGTGGACATTACATTTTATCACACACTGAACCACACTGACCCCTAAAGCCTGAAGCTGAGGTTGCCGTCGTGTTTTAGAGGAAACCAGGACACCTGCTGCTGAGTGTGCGTGCGCTCTCGTACTTCTCTCCCTGTGAGGACATTTTATCAAGTCCTCATTTAAAAAGCTGGTTTTCGACTTTCGTAAGGCAAGACCACTACAGATCTGACTGCTAGCCCATTAGCTTACTACTATAATTCCCCACTGAGGTTAGCCTGAGTTAGCTAACATTAGTTTGCAGCTTACTGCTTACAGCCTGTTGTAGCTCATTAGGCGACAGCGTCTAAGCTTTTCCATCAAATACTGATTCATAAACTGAGCAGGGAGGTCTGTGGCGCTGCAGTCGGACCCTTTTGGTGCCGTTAGCCTGCTATTGCTTACTTCCACTTTCCAAAACCGTAAACTGGCTAAGCCTGGCCTAGCATACTTCAAAATCCATCAATTTGGCGGCTTCACATTGTAAACTACTATGAAAAGCAGTAGGCTGTAGTTTGTAGGCAGTTTCGGCATGAGTCATGAAAGATTCGTGGAACAAAAACTGAATTGAGAAGTCATTCAACCAGGACTAGTTTCACACAAGCTTTCACACACACACGTAGTTGTACTACTTCTGAGAATAATCCATTTACTTTCATTCTTAATCCATTTACTTTCATTCTTACCCGAACTATGCTGAACGCCTGCCTGCCTAACCACAACCCCAATCACTACTTGGGCCCAATTAGTTTAACCTTGTGTTGAGGTGAGTCCCTGCAGGGTGAATGGATGCGTAACACACACACACACACACACACACACACATGCATGCGTTCCTGCGCCAATGCATCAGCAAACATGCACAGATAAACAGGAAGTGAGGGCGACAGCCTTACATTCTCCCCGTGCAGCCGCCATCGGGTCATGTAGATGAACTCCAGAGTGTGATCTCTGCCCATGATCTCTCCGTTACACAGCACATCCAGCTGGACACGGCAGGAGAAAGCACCATCAGAACAGGTTGAATGAAAATGTTTTTCACAAGGCAAAAATGACAGAAACAAGTAAATGCAATAAAGGGGTCACAGTGAGAACGTGGCGCAAAAGCCTGCCGGTCCTAAAGCACCAAACCAATATGAAAGGAAACAGGAAGTGCACTGTGGTAATGCGTGGGAGGCTGCACCGAATGTGTGAGCGTGTGCAAAAGACCGAGATAAAGGTGGTGCAACGCACTCGCTCAGCCTTCAGCAAATGTGGAGGAAGCCGACAGATTTCAGTCATTTTGATGATGATGGTAATTAGAATGGAATATCAATGAGCGCCTGGCTTCTTAAACACTGGCCGCTTTGAGAGTCACAGTTAACCCAGTCAGAGTTGGACTTCACTTTTTTTATTTGCTACAGCTTCTGTATTTTCATACTTTTTTTTTTATGATTCTTCAGATGTTTTGATCATTTCCTTAAAGCTGAAATCTGTTACTTAATTTACGTACTTATATTTCTGTTATGTTTGAATTGAATTGACACTTTGAGTGTGATTTGAAGTTGCTGTTTCATTGCTTGATGACCTGATAAGTCTGCAGCTATGCACACGGCTCCACTAGCTCACAATAAAACTATTGACAGCATCAAACCTACTTTGCTCCTTATTGTGTTTGGATAATGTTGCAGGTAGTCGAGCCAGCTAGCCAGTTAGCCTTATCTGACAATAAGTAATTGTCGGCTATGTGAGAACACTAAACACAGGTTGCAGTTCAGTAATAAAGTCATAGACTATATTTAGGCATTTGGCTACACCAGCAGCATGAGCTCACTAAAATGTAGTCAGCAAAGCAACACAAATAAATTCATTAATCCCCCAGTAGGGACATTTACAGGCTGCCATTCATGCAGCGCCAAGGGGCAACTTAGGGTTCAGTGTCTTGCCCAAGGACACTTGGGCATGTGGACGGGAGGAGCTGGGATCGAACCGCCGAGCCCGGACGGACAACAGCTCCACCTCCTGAGCCACAGCCGCCCCAAACTCCTCAGGTTTGAAAGAAAGTTGCTATTTGATCCCTTTGATATCCAGCAACTGAACTAAGCTACGCTACTCTTACTGATCAATATGCCTTCAAATAACATATGAATTTATCTGAGACTGGCCAAGTAAAATAAATATGGGGGGAAAAGGTGCTCGTGAGAGAAACTGACAGCAACTTTGTGACGTTTCTAATCAAAATGTATCTTTTGCTTTAAAAGTAGACTCTGAACTGGAGGATGTAATCCGTTCCTTACCTCGTAAGAGCTAGGCAGCTTTAGTTTAAGACTGAGAAACTTCTTAATCGTTCCCACGGTGACTCTACTGGAGCAGCGGATGAACCTCTTCATCAAATCCTAATTGGACGAGAGACACATTCTGTTTACACGTTGACTTAATGAGAGCGGCAGCTAAACGACGAATGCAGACTTTTCCAGGAAGAGACACATTCAAACCTTTACGAAGAGATTAGATGGAAATGTTTACCAACCCAGCAGGTGGTCCATAAAACATTTCCCCAATTCAGAGAAAAAACAAATGAAGGACTAAAATCTATAAGAGTTATTATATTTAATAAAGTACTTAACACCCCTTGATGAAAAGGCTAGACATAAGTTATTATTAAAGGACACACACCGTGACAGTGCTCTCCCCCGACTGGCCCGTGTTGCGTAGGCAGTCCAGACAGATGGCTATCTGAGGGTCACTCCTGTGGTAGTCTTCATCTCCGCCATGGTCATCATCACCACCATCATCATCATCATCGCCAACATCAGGCAGCCCGAGCCTGTGACACCTCAGGTTTTCTGCTGTGACAAAAACACACACACACACACACTACTGAGTGATGTCACCTGAAGCTTTACAGTTGGCATAAACAGAAGGTGTGTTTCTTTGAATAGAAAATACATGTAAGACTTGTGTAAGTGAGTACGAATCGCAGGGTTTCTGCTGGTAGTGGACAAAGTAACTGTATTTATAGGTTCATATCAAAGGAGCTACACATTTCAAACACAGATAATATTCAAACCGCTTACCTTGGCCATTTCCTTTGGGCTGGTTCTTCTTCCAGAATTCGACTTCCTGCTGTTCCTCTCCTGGTTTACATGAACAACAGACAGAATGAATTTCCATAAAGAAGGAAGTGTGATTCAGATATTAGATCAGCTATTCCAGTGACTGAAATCCTGTCCTAGCGTTTTGAGATGGATTTTGTGTTCGAACAACTAAATTTCCCTTCACTGAATTAAGTGTGCCACTTAACTTCTTTTATGGTGCAATGGAGGATTTTGGGAAGGGTTATGTTCAATTGACGCATACAAGATCCTTTGCATAAAGGTCTAGAGAAAGTGACCCATTCTCGTAGGCTGCCTTGCCAAAACGGATTTATAGGCTGGGGAGTGTGTCGTCTACCGTGAGCTACCTGCGTTATTTTGACCGTGGCTACAAAGAATAAACGCTGTCTAGGAACGCAGGAGCATATGGCGAATATCTGGTCACCAACAGCCCGGTTTGGATCCACGGTGTCGCAAAGACAAGCATCAGCTGTTCAGTTGGTCCTCTGAGACTTTGGCAAGACACATGCTGCTGCTGTTAAGGGATTCAAACTTGTGACTGGGCAGACACGATGTAATGTTGTTCATATTGATAAATAAATAAAGTTTTTCTTTTTAACTTTTAGCCTGTAATGAACAATCAACAGAAACATATTACTGATGCCAAATGAGGCGCAGACGGCCACGGGCTCGCTTGTCTGCACGGACGTGACACATGTCTGCAGGAAAAAACCCCCCAAAAAACAGCCTTCCCTTCAAAAACCATAAAGCAGAATTCATATGAGGCTAATTTTTTATACCACTTGAGCCCCACTAAAATATACGAGGTTTGCTCCATCTTTCGGCCGCCAGAGCCGCTCTGTCGGCGGAGGTGAAGTTATGGAGTCATAAAATTAAAGCACCATCACAGCTTTAGTTAGACATGTTGACGCGGCTTCTTGCTGGCCGTCGCTGCAGAGAGAACGCTGTACATCATCACCTTGTTTTAAAACTCCTCAGCTTCCACCGCTCTGAAAATGTGACACTGACAAATGAACACGTCACTGATCTCAGCAGGAGCTGCAGAGCAGCACCCGTGAGCTGGTACTCAACAGCACTTCAGCAGGGTGGATGCTGCTTTTTTTAGCAACGCGGGTCTGAACCCATGTCTGCCATCCGGAGGACACTGGATGTGATTCATTCCTAGCTGTGCGAGAGCAGAATGCTGTAGTGGGATCCAGTGTGGGGTCCTGCCTTTCATGGAAGATAAAATCTATCTAAAAATCTGGAAGAATATCGACCATAGTCACGAGGACACTGTTAGCACTGATATAAGGGCGTTGTTGAGTAGTTGCTAGGGTGTCTAGGTTGGTTGCTAGGGTCTCACTAAATGATTGCTAAGGCACACTTGGTGTGATGAGTATGTGTTTCCTGTGATTTTTAGGGTGTTGAAGTTGTTGCCATGTTCTTGGTGGCTGCTGCAGCGTTTTTACAGACATCATGCAACAGGTTGCTGCCAGAAACCGTAGCTGTCGTCTTTGCAATAATCCCCACGTACGAATGTATCATATGTGTCTCTAGCACTGAAAACAGTTGGAGGGGTATTAAGAGAAAAACACCCAGTAAGAAGAATAACAAGAAGTATGCAAGACACTAAACATGTGCCTTGCCAAAGCAAGGACGCTAATAATTCAGCGTGGAGTGTCTGGAGAGAGCTACGGATAAAGCGTTCTTGTGTTTCTTCTGATACGTTGTGATGTTTGAATCCAGTATGGGGTCACGACATTGTTGCTGGTTTGCTTGCTGAAGGCCACTTGTGCGTAGCAACGGATTCTTTGTACGTCTCGCCATAAATTATGTGATTGGAGTGCTGTCGTTTGATAAATTATTCTCTTCCTACTGCCCATGAATGGTCACATAATTAAACACGGAGTGCAAAACTGAGGAGACAGATTGATGAAACCATCTGGCTAACTCACTTTCTCTGAGTCCGGGCACCAGCTTGAAAATGATCTCCTCCAGGGTGTTGTCCAACCTGAGAACGTGGAGAGGGAGAAAGGCAGGTGCAACGTAATAAAAGAAAAAGTTGAAGCAGAAGGAAATCTTAAACTACCAATGAAAAAGAAGACAGACGCTCAGTCATCTCACCTGAGCATCTCCAGTGGGTTGGTTTCATGGACCTGAATGCCACATTTAGGACAGTCATTACTCTCCTCAAAGTGCTGCACAATACAGCTCTTACAGACTGCAGAAGAAACAACAATTAGTATCTCCGGTGGCCGCTCGGCGTCAGGACCACAGGCTGTGGATAAGCACGGCTGATGCGCCTGAACTTCCTCCCACTGGACAGAAATGAAGCTAAACCATCCTGGATACAGGAGCTGCCTTCTTGCGCTGGTCATTTGTCATTTGGAGCCAGAGTCTAGAGAAGTCGTGGTCTCGAGGCCCCGCCCATACAACCCGCCTGAACCAATCTCGATCACACTCACAGCTGTCAATCGTGACGTGACACCCCCCTTTTCTTATAGCATGAAACAACTAATTAAAACCAAACTGCTCAGAAGAATGAACACTTGAACAAACATCCGCATGATAAGACCTAAAATGGCAGAACCCATCTTATTTGATGTGTGCTTCCAGTAACGCGGTTTACGAGGTTTAGCCCTGAAGTGACACCGAATAAAAAGACCAAATTAGCCATTTTAGTTGTTACACATTTGCAGCAGTACAGTGCTTGTTGCCTCTCGGCTGCGTTCATATCATCACATTATATAATTGAGTGGACAACGACGTGTGCACACGGTGGACCGTGGGACCAGATGGCGCCAGGAGCTTCTGCCATTCATTGTCCCTCCCTGAAAGAAAGTGACCTTCGGTAACAGAGAAAGCTGCATGTGTGTGTCTGTCGTGTCACTCACAGGTGTGCAGGCACTCGGTGACCGTGGTCGGTTTAATCAGATAACCTCGACACAGGTAGCAGGTGATGAAATGGTTAAAGTCTCTCACCAGGTGCTTCCTCCCTGTAGCAGCCATGTTTGGAGTTTTTTTTTTCTAGCAACGCTACGGCAAGATACTGACCCGGGAGTCAGAGTGAAGCTGAAGGGAAGCGTCACCTTCTAGCTTTGGAAGAGTCAAGCATCCATCCGAGACAATGACGAATGGGACAATGTTACAGTTACAGGCTAATGTTGCCTGCTAGAGTTTAATTAGGATGTTTGTTTCGAGATGAATTGGGTTTAAAAGGCTGGGATCTTCACGCTGGCTTACGTTAGTCCAGGATAGTGCATACAAGTGTTCGCTATCCACAATTTGTGAGAGAGACAAGAGATCCTACTGTGTAAAATCCTGCTCCATCCTTGAGTCAAATCCTATTTTGTAGTCAGTTTCTCTTCAGGAACGTCTCCCACTCAGATCTTATTCCATCGCCACCGAGACGCGTCAGTCCCATTGAAACAAGAAAAGACACCAGGCTTGTCCAGTCGGCGCGATCCGCTTTCAAACAGACGCGCTTGTTAAATTCCCAGGATTCCCGGAGAGTAAGACCCCCCCCGTCGCAGCCAAAGTGCCATTTGTAATCTATGAGGGGTCAAAGGTCAGCTGCTGACAGTCGGCCTCGTCCCAGCCGGTCCGTTCATCGCTGTGCTGCTGACGTCTTCATTCTTCTGGTGGCACACGGCGACACGGGACACAAGCTGAGGAGAGTAAAAGACAAAAATCAGGCTTGAGCTGGACTGTAAAAACATACAGGAATGGAAAGATACGTTCGTCAAGATATTCACATACAACTTTGCGCACACACACACACTTGCCCCCATTCCATCCCCTTTGATGGATCTGAATGAGTTTTGGTTTCTCTGCTTCAAATATAGATTCCGAGCTACATATGAAGCTTCATCGTGGCGGCTGGACGCCTCCGAACCGCCGTGCTTTGCCCTTTTGTAAACTGTTTATTTTCCCGAGCTGCTGTTACAGTAAGTGAAGCGAGCGAGCCGCTAAATGTTCGGGACGTGGGATTAGTCACTGCTCTCAGGTCTGATTCATTCCCCTTGTAAACGCACTCGGTAACAGGCAGACCGTCGAACACTAATCATCGTGTAAAATGACTATAATAACGCTCAGAGAACAAACTGCTTGTTCAGCAGGCAGGCTGCATTTACGTACCTCGTCCGGCGTCTCGCACGCGTTTGGACGCTTCTCGCAAGTCACGGGTCAAAATGAGTCACTGGGCTTCGGAGGGTTTACCTGCCACAACTCCGTCATACGATATAAAGGGGATATGTGATTTGACCGAAGGCTACGTGTAAACTCACAGACACATTGGGAGCTACTGCAGGATTGTATGTATAGTGACAAAGTCGCAGATTAAAATACCACAGTACACGCTGCTAAATACACAGGTTAACACTCCAGTATACCAACATGTCCGTGTCTGCTCCTCTGACAGCTGTGTCTGTGCGTCACGATGAGGAGCCGACCCATGAAGACATCCGAAAAATCACACAAAGTCCTGCTCTGTGATCAGCTCGCACACTTCATCCCGTGTCCATTTCATACTGTCCTGTAGTCACCACGTCTGGGACGCCGAGACTGTTTTGTGTTTGTCTAATATATGAACACGAAGTGATTTCCAGTCTGACAGACATTTTCCAACGCGAGTTGCTGGACGCCAACGGTCTAAAGACAAGACGGACACAGACGAGCGGACGGTGACAGGACGGAGACGCCTGTTGCCTTGTGGGTCTCAGCTGTCGCCTGCGTTGTGTCTGACGGTTATCGGTCAGCGGACGCTGCAGCTGTGCAGCAGCTCTCACACGGCACGAAGTGCGAAGGGCTGGAAACACATTTCCAGCTCCAGTGATGGAAACAACACTAAAGAAAACGTGGACGTCAGGACAGACCAACTGAGAAAAGCAGCACGAATAAAAGTGTAATAAATGAATAACAACAATAAAAGCAAATACAACGTGACACACCGTCAGTCAAGACGTTGACTTCCTGTCTTTAAACGTGCTGATGTTTCGCGTCTGACGGAAACACGTGAGAAGCGCGAGCTGGCCTACTTCCGCTTCCTGTCTGACCAACTTCGTTCTCGCGTGCGACTGGCGCCGTTTCGCCGTGACGCAACGCAGCGCGCCGCGTGCGTCAGGTGTGTTGCAGCCCTGCAGCGCCGCCTGCTGCTGGAAACACCTCAAGTGCGCAGTTCAGCCCCCCCCCCCCGCGCGCGCGCGCACAGCGGATCCGCTTATCTCACCGTCGCGCCGCGTCACGGTTCTACGTCACCGGAGTCAAAACAACATCAATGGACGACAAACATGATGCGACGCACGCGCAGCTCGTCGCCGTATATCAGCTACACGCACGCAGCAAAAGTTGCAGAGCTTCACGTCCGGGCCTTTTTTAAACGGGAAGCGCACCGCACTTTTTGCGTGAACACAGCGTGATCCCGCGTGTGAGTGTGCGGGGGGGGAGAGGGAGGGAGAGAGAGAGAGAGAGGAGGTCCAGCCAGCAGCGTCAAAGTTTGGCTGTAACGTAACGCGACCGACGTCGGCTGATGAATCCGCGCAGAAAGAACGAGACAGAACGACACTTCCTCACCTCCGCGCCCGGAGCTATGGACGCTGCGGCCGGGCAGCACCGTCCACCATGACACCGCCGGTCCTCCCGCTCAGGCTGCTCCGTCTGCTGGGAGAGGCGGCAACACGGAACTGCTCGGCTCGGATCTGCCTGAGCCCGTCCGACAGCCAGGCAGCCAGCAGAGAGCAGCGGTGGGCGGGGAGCAGGCAGGCAGGGAGACAGGCAGACAGACAGGGAGCAGGCAGGGAGACAGACAG
>JAVQJF010113968.1:0-11681 GCA_036023855.1 Gadopsis marmoratus
AGTAAATAAGTAAAAATTTACTGAAAATCAATTAATGAAAATCAGATATTGCTTTTGAATTTTGGTTCAACAGAATCATTTTAAAAACAAACTAATGAAACTGGCCTGGACAAAAATGAAGGTACCCTTAGCTTAATATTTTGTTGCACGACCTTTTGAGGCAAGCGATGTCTGTAACTCTCAATGAGACTTCTGCACCTGTTGACAGGTATTTTGGCCCACTCCTCGTGAGCAAACTGCTCCAGCTGTCTCAGGTTTGAAGGGTGCCTTCTCTATACTGCATGTTTCAGCTCCTTCCACAGATGTTCAATAGGATTTAGATCAGGGCTCATAGAAGACCACTTCAGAATAGTCCAATGTTGTGTTCTCAGCCATTCTAGGGTGGCTTTAGTTGTGTTTTGGGTCATTATCCTGTTGGAGGACCCATGACCTGTGTCTGAGACCAAGCTTCCTGACACTGGGCAGCACATTTCGCTCAAGAATGCCTTGATAGTCTTGTGTTTTCATTGTACCCTGCACAGAAACATGCAGTCTAGAGAAGGCACCTTTCAAACCTGAGACAGCTGGAGCAGTTTGCTCACGAGGAGTGGGCCAAAATACCTGTGGACAGGTGCAGAAGTCTCATTGAGAGTTACAGACATCGCTTGATTGCAGCAATTGCCTCAAAAGGTTGTGCAACAAAATATTAAGTTAAGGGTACCATCATTTTTGTCCAGACCAGTTTCATTAGTTTGTTTTTTAAAATGATTCTGTTGAACCAAAATTTAAAAGCAATGTCTGATTTTCATTAATTGATTTTCAGTAAATTCATTTTAGCATTGTTATTGTTAGCATGGTGATGGTACAGCTTCACAGAGCCACTAGCATGGCTGTAAACACGTCTTTTTTAACTCTCCAGTATCGGTCAGGCTCTTGAATAATTAAAAAACAAACTACCAGAACATTTGCTTTTGCATGCTTGATATTAATCAATTTTATTATTTTTTATTAATGGGAATTAAAAAGTAAAATTACTACACTATTTTTATACTAATTCATGGATATGATGAGCAGCCACTCTCAAAGCAAATGCCCTTAATGTAAAGTGAATAAGCGTAGATGAAATCAAGTCAACAGTGACAGTATGCCTGAGCATGGGTGAAAGATGGACTGAGAAGGTGGGGAGTTAGAAAATCTGAACAGACCACACTCAGCAGAGGATTTGGGTTAGGGGGAATCAGAGCACCAGGCATTCACTCGGTCACCACGGGAAACAGGAAGTTAAGACGCACAGCAACCAACAAGCCCAAAAGCAGAAAAGCGCATACCTTTAGCTTGGAATGAAACTCACGAGATTTCCTTCTGGCAAGAACCTGAATGTGACTAGACACCTGCGGGGTAGGGGAGGGGAGGAAAACAAAGGAAGAGCCTGTAACCATGGCAATGAAAAGCCCCCTGCAACTGGGCAAAGCCAGACGTACCTTAATGGCAGCTTGGATTTCTCGAACTTTCTTTCTTGCTATGACCTGTATGTGACTAGACACCTCCATTAAAAAAGAGAAAACGCAAAATAAAAAACAAGACAAACCAAAAACAGTACAGAGTGGATTAAACATTTCTTTGTTTAAATGAAAAACACTTGAAGGAGATAAGGTGCATAACAGAAGCATCTCCAAACCACACACCAAGCTAACAGCCAATAAAGCGTTATATGCTGTGTTGTTGTCGTCACTTAAGTGAGCTCATTAAGGAGGATGCAGGCCCCTTTAGCACACATTAAGAGCACCCAGATGTGATCTGCTGTGTGCTGCATGAGAATTGGCTAATCTAGTATTCTTACGGGAGCTGGACAAGGCATTTCACTGGCCAAGTTTACCTCTGACATTGACACAGTTCGAAATAATTTAATATTCTCCCATGAAACATTCAGCGGTGCAAGTAGCAGTTTGAAAGAGAAGTAATATAACAGAAAGGGCATCATCAACTGCTTCCTCTGCCGGTAAATATGTATATTATTCAAAACCTAACATGTTTTCTTGCTATTCAGGTTGATACATAAACTAGAGCTGAAACAATTAGTCGATTAATTGATCAACAGAAAATTAATCTCCTGTCAGTCATTTCCTTCATTTGACAAGCGAAAATGCCAAACATTGTCTGTTTCTCGTCTTCGCCAATGTGAGATTTAACATCTTTGGGTTTTGGAATGTTGGTCGACCAAAACAAGACATTTAAAGCCATCACTTTGGTCGCTGGGAAATTATACTGAGAATGGGTCACTATTTTCTGGCATTTTATAGATAAACATTCAAGACAATAATTGGCAGATTAACCGATAATGAAAATTTGTGCTGTCACTAACCATTATTTTCATTTTGGATTAAACTGACGACTATGTTTTCAATTCATTTATTCATAGTTTGGGCTGTAAAATGTCAGAAAATACTGACTTACCATGTCAGCTCTAATGAAAATACTTGTTAGTTGCAGTCCAAACACAGATAATACAACAATTACACACACATCCTACATTTAAACTAACACTAGAAATAGACGTGTTTCTTGAGTGAGTAAACAACTCTCTCATTCTGATTCTGTGTTGAGGAGAAGAGAAACCACAAGGCTCTTCTAGTCCAGACTGATCAATTCACACACAGTGATCGAAAGTCACTGTAGACACTGGTTTGTTTAACATTGTCATTCAAGTCAGTGGTCATACAAGGAATATCCTGTTTAGAAGGAAGATGTTACTGAAGCACCATGAGAGCTGTCATCAACTCTATCCTGTGATTTATTTTAGTGCTATAATTCCTAAGAGATGCACATAAGAGCATATTATTCTATATTATTTATATTATATGTACATAACACATTACAGCACGGACTATGATTAATCACAGTTTGACTCAGAAGTCTGAGTTCAACTCTACTACAGTTCTTATGTGTGTACTTATAGTGACATAATCCAGGGACATCTGTTCATGCAACACAGCAGTGACAGGGGACGTCCCCTTCACAGGCTAAGCATTGTGTTGTTATTTGTTATTCTCTGTCAGGCTTTGCTTCTCTCCTGCAGAAAACAAAGCCAACAGTCGGCACACATTCAGATTTGACAGCCTTCTGATGCTCGCGCAACAGAGATGTCTCCTCTCTTGACTCACCTGCTTCCGAGTCCTCGTCTTGCCGGTCCGAAGCTTGATGTATCTTGCTATCAGCTCATTTCGACCTGCGTGGACAGGAAAATGAGAAATGTGTTTATAATAGCTGCGACAAAATACGCTTAGAAATAAGTCAGAATATCAAGGGAGGAGAGAAATTTGGAAAAAATACAGAAAAGGCGCATCATGACATCAGGTTTGTAGCTGTGAGTGTATCAGTTACTTAAAGTGTCTGATTCTTCAGTCTGAACACTTTGGTTGCTCATTGGTTTTAGTTTTTTAACACTCGTTTGTTCATGAACACTCAAGCACACATGCTGAGCAGTACATTTGAGTTTGACTGCAAACACAAAACTGAAACATCAACCGTGAACAAAAAAGTACAACAGAAAACTGAGTTTATTGCTGCAATCTGTGACGACTGTAACTGTTTATAAAGACACTTCGCAGGGCTGCTATATTTTTCCTTGGTGCACAACTGACAATTACAACTTTTCTAGGAAGTAGTCGTGGAACAACACACAAAGCTAAATAATATAATATATATAAAATAATATAAACCATAAGGTCTATAGCCATATTTTGAGAGCATGCACATCAGAAGGTATGTACATCTCCTAAACAAACCAGATCCAGTTCTCCCGTGAAAACACCATGTAACATTAGCATGAAAAAAAAAAAATAAAAACTTGCAGCAGCACAGCCTTTCAAATTAATCTAATTCAATCTCATTCTCTTCAAAGCCCGATGCTTTGAAAGGAAACAGACCTAGCTGTTCATACTATTACAGAAAATAATGGCAACTGAATATATTGGGTTTAAAACAGTGCAGCTCTGACTAAATTATAATTAAAGAATAGCTTTGTAGAGATTTCCAATTAACAACGGCTCCAAACATTCTTCTGCCCTCAGCTCTGCTCTAATTGCTGTAGCAATGCACATGACCCCTGCTTAGCCCTTTCATATGGTAATAACATGCCGCCAACCAAAACTATTACACAAATTATAGGTAAGGAGGCACTCTAATTATGTGTCCAGCTGTAGTCAACCAATACCATGGATCTGTTCAACTCCTCTGTGAAATGCACCAAACCCTCAATATAATGAAACAATTTTCTACATTCACTTCATTATCAATTAAAAGGCCTTACTTTTGTCATGATACAATGCGACTACAACGTACCTCACGTGCTAATAAGCCGTATCTTAGGTAATCAGAAGAAAAGGCATTTTTTGTGTTTTGTTTTTACATCGCAGATTACAGAATGTGACCGAGCACAAGAGTACATCTCAAAGGTATAAAAAAATGGGCAGAATATAAGAGACACGTTGCATAAATCCATAAACAAGAAAACACCGATGGATGCGTTCGTTGTTTGTATGGAAACATAAGGTAGCCAGCGCAAAGCCTCATCTAGTGATGTTCGGGGCTCTTTTGCTTGCTCAAGTGTGTTAAATGGTCTGGGTACAGCAGCAGCTTAAATTACAACCCGCCAAAACCGCGTTATATCAACTAACAATTAACGTACGTTTTATTGTTTTGGTCCATAAATTGTCAGAAAATATAAGAAAAATCTTTTTTTTTAAAACTTCTCCGAATCCACGATGACGTTAAAATGTCTTGTTTTGCGCCGCCAAAACCCAGAGACATTCTGTTTATTATCATAGAAAACCAGAAAATATTTACATTTGAGAATTTGCTTTTTTGACTAAAAAAGATAATAAAAAAAACCAAAGATCAACTGATTATCAAAGCTGTTGAAATTCTCTTAGTTAATTTAAGTTAAGACTAATCAATTTATCAACTAATTGTTACAGCTCTACCACATAGGCTTCCTCTCTTTTTTTTAAGCTAATGGTCAGTGGGTGCAAGGAAAGTTTACAAATTAAATCCTTCCAAAGAAGGTGCTGACTCTAACCACAGGAAGAGATATTTAAATTGGCTTGAGAAAAGTGTATTTTTCAGGCTGATGTATTAATGTATTTTTATAGGCTCCTGACCATTACAGTAACAGGTCAAATCTTTCATCAAAGCTCTGACTTTAAATAAAAAACACAGGGTATAAACGTGTGTGTATAGACACGAGTTATTTGATACCTGCAGGCCCTGTCTGGTGCCACACCTACACATTTTGTTGTTTCACCGAGTAGAGGGGGGAGGGAGGGGTGTGCTCCGACACCCAGCTGTAGTTTGTTGAAGGTCGACCCCAAAACTCTTTTCACGCTGAACATTTAGGCGAGGCCAGTCCGAGAGAACTGGTTCACGTGACCTCGCAGGACAAATAAACACCACCAGGGGATTTACAGTTGATAAGCCTGTCTGCGGTGTAAACTTTACCAGATGCTCGATTTTCAATAATTCACACACTGTGGAAACATAACATGACAATAAAGGCATTCATGCAAACTCCTGATTCCTAGATCAAAGCACACAAATGGCCAGCTGAAAGCCTGCTTACTGTTGAATAATTCATTCTTTACACGAGGCTGGAGAAAAGGCTCAGTGGCTCCTGGCTAGCATGCATTCTTTTTTTGTCACTGCCTGTGTTTGCACTGCAAAACAATAATTGCTGGAATAAAAAAATAAAAATGCGACTTTCCACATTCAGAACTAAAAATGTTTTACACACAAATTCGCTTTTCCCACCTGAAATTGCGATATAATAAAGAAAGTGTCTTCCACAGGGCAGAGTATTTTTTTTGTCTTTGTGTTATGGATATAATGATTTTACAATACTAACTTTGATTTGTCCTCATAGTTTGAGTTCATACTAGATTTAAATCTGCTTTCTAATACTAGTAATCAAACTTTAAGAGTTTTCAGAAAGAAAACCTGATCCGGAATGATTTTAAGAATTTTATTCTCATGTTTGGCATTCATTCAATTTTTTTTTTTTTACGATGCCAAGACATCTCAGATTCAGACATCAGTCATGTGAAGATCTGAACACCAGTAGCACATTCAGTAGCTGTAAACAGTTCTCCATAAAAATGCTGTCGATTTTCATGGTGTCACCAGCACTGCTTACAATAATTTTGCTGGCTGTTTGTTAACAGGTGAGTTTGGTGTTGACTAAACAACAGAAACCAGGAATATTTAACCAGAGAGCATCCTGGATCTGCAATCAAGTGAAGACACAAACACCGTCAGTAATACTAAGCTTGGTAGAAAGCGATTGTACACTAATGTGATCTAAAAAATTATTTTGTGTAACCTTGTAAAGTATGATGCAACCAAGTCATAAGCCTCTGATATTTGACCAAAATGTGCCAACAGCTAAAATTCCAGTGTCCCTACAAATACATGTACTAAAGAATACAGTGATACAGGAATAACAATAGTGGCAACATAAAGTTGGTTATAAAAATGCTGCTATTGAATGTTTTGGGAGATTTTAGAATCTCAGTTGATCCTAACATTTGAGATCTATAAGCCTCTGCACATCATAAATATTACTTAATGTTTTTGACAGATTCAAAATAGACAACGTGATTTCTTTGATTCATAAAGGTGGACAGTCAGTCAACTAAAACTATCAGTGTATTAAATTAAATGGTAAAAAAAAAAGAAAATAATACAAATTTACAAATAAAAATTACACCTTCATTGACAAAACTAGATTAAATTGTCTGTAGTTTCCATCAGCTAAAAATGAAAATAAGAGCTTTCAACAAAGCCCTTTTAATTTTGAAAGATCTACACTATTGATACTGGGTCAGTATCTGAATGTTGAAATAAGTTCTTAAGTAAAGTCCTGTAGCAAGGCCCAGAGAGGGCTGGCAAAATTAACTCTTTATGGGGTGTTCCTGTCACTCAAAGTAGCAGGAAGAGGATTAAATATTTATACTGTGATCCCTGAGCAGATCTGAGCTGTTAAGCAGCTGGAGGAGCCCTCCACCTGGCCAGAGTGAACTCTCCTCTGAATCTGAATGGCTCTGGAGGATCTGCAACATATGAATGGCCCTCCAGCAGCAGCCCCACAAAGAGATGGTGGCTCAACTTTCTCTAGACAGTCCCCAAGTAGCTGATTTCTCATTCAGTTAGAAATCCAATTTGGCCCTTAGTATCCTTTCTCCAAGGAACCTCGGACAGGCTCCCTCTGTTGTGAATAACAATGGGGCGTATTGTCACAGTCCAATGTGGACCAACCTCAGAGATACCGCACCCAGAAATAACTTCCCATACTGTAACCCCCCAGAAGACCTTCAGAGTATAAATCAACTTTTTATGAACTAACCTCTACAACCACGATGCCATAAAGTAAGCACTTGAGTAAAAATGTATGTTCAGACATACATTTGTACAGCTGTTGTCTTCTTATTTCTGATATTCTGCCTCTCATGTCCACATCGTCAAAGTCAGGTTATTACATAATGCCAAGAAAAGGTTACTTTCAGTCCAAAATAAGAGATAGATGATGGCTGACAACATTAGCTGTCTTGAGTCACTACAGTCTGGTAAACTGTGACATGAATAGTTACAGTATTTGCACCATGATATGCACACTCACCAGTTTATGGGACTGTCGTGACTCCAGGTGACCCTGGATGTCTCGTAGTGAATCTAACAGATGCAGCTACGAGAGAAGGAGACTGGAAAAAGACAGCACAATGGTCTGCCCTCTTGGTTTGTGTTTGTAGACAAAGTTATGAGAGGTGACGCCACAGAAGTTATGGAACAGTCCCTGCCATGTAGCCGGGTAGCTAACGCTATCTGGCAGCTAGTCAGGGTTATAATAATATTTTTTGGTCATATCGCCCAGCCCTAACTGATAAATATTCAATTTACTATCACATAAGTCCAAGACAAGCAGCAAATGTGCACAACAGAGAAGCTAAAACTCGGGAGTGTTTGGTAGATTTGCGTGAAAAATTACAAATATTGAATAAATTATTAAAATAGTTGACAATTTATTTTCTGTTGATTGGCTAATTGATTAATTGTTTCAGCTCTTAACTTAAAGTGATCAGGTTCATAATCTACTGGATAGTAACTGAGTCATATGACGAAGGCATGGCAAACTACTACGTAGGCCAATATACAATGATT
The DNA here is from genome assembly GCA_036023855.1 of Gadopsis marmoratus. NCBI lineage: Eukaryota > Metazoa > Chordata > Actinopteri > Centrarchiformes > Percichthyidae > Gadopsis > Gadopsis marmoratus. The sequence goes on from JAVQJF010113968.1 coordinate 8,188, forward strand.
CATACTGGTAGGTTGCCACATACGATTGAGGTTGCAACATTTACAATTGTAAATGACTTCACTTTATCCTTCATTCTTACATCCGTCTTTCTACATATTGGTTGCATGCAATGTCAATTATCATTCGCAATGGTGAGCACCTGGCAATATCCAAAGACGACATCTGTAGCGGTAATGACAAGACGTGTTGCTCATTTATGGAACTGGTGCACAGTGAACACAGCCATTCAAAACACAACTAAATTAGGTTCTCGCCCTTTACTTCTTTCATTCTTCACAACCAACTGTAGCCAAAACCAGATGGAAAAGAGTGCCATCACCTTCTGTACTGATAAAGGTGTGATTCAGTCTCGTTATTTATACCCTCAAACTCTGGATCAACTTTGTTCTAGCATTAGTCTGTTCAACTATAAGATCTATTAGAGCCACTACAGGGCTTCTTGTTATATTCTTTTCTTTCTTTTTTTAACAGCAAATCCCTCCATCACCCAGTCAATGTTAGGAGACTCAGAATAGAACTGAAATGTACAAGAGAATGAGTCTGTTCTCTTGTATATTTTAAGTTTACATTGAATTCTGGTTTATTGAGGCTCCATCTTTATCCTACAATGAATTACACCCTCTATGACTTTTGAACACCAGTCTAAATAGTGTGTAGAGTGTAGCCAGAAGTCTTTGCGCTTCAGTTCTAAGGGTCTGACACCAAAACCTGACCTCAACAGTTGATGATTTAGATAGCTGATAAACTGTTATCAAGCTATATTGTTGTAGCTGTGCTGAAAATATTTAAATGGCCTTGAAAACTCTAAACAAATAAATAAATAAATACTAAGACTTTCCCACAGCCCATGGAGATATATTCAAATGACTTGTTTTATCATATAAGAGTCCAACCCCAAAATATATTCAGTTTAAGATCTAAAACAAAGAAAAACAACTAATTGTAAAGCTGGAGCCAGCGAATGTTTGTTCTTTTTGCTTGAGAAATTATTAAAACGATATTTGCAAAGCTTTTTGAAACCATGTTGAAAGGTTTGAAGGATTGTGATTAACATTGCTGTAATAATAATTCAAGTGGCATACATTTCTGACACATGTCTTGGCTTTTAGGCATCTTAAATATGATAAAATTAATAATAAAGATTATAAAGATCATATCTTAGCTATCACATACAAAATAAGGAAAAAAGAATCCATTCTAAAACAGATCACGTAGTCCTTTAAGGGTAATTCTGCTATTTTTTAAACCTGAGCCCTGTTTTTTTTACATATTTGGGATCTATATGCCTAATAGGTACAAAAATTGGTCCAGTAGATCGCCTCAGCAAGCAGCCGTGAAATGGGCTGCAATGGCTGTAACGTAATCCTTATGGGAATCTACGCCCATAAAGGTACGTTCACTAAAAGTGCTCGTCTTTGCCACTGACAGGCTCAGATTGTCATTGTAAGTGTCTGACAACATTATCCTTATAGAGATAGACATTTTCGTTATGGAGTAACAAAACATTTTTATTTTAAAAATGATTTAACCAGAAACAGAAATCTTACTGAAGGAGAAGTCTCGCTCTGAAATCTTGCGAGAGGTGAGTTGTTGCAAGAAGACGACGGTGTTTCTGGTTCAACAAAAAGAAGCCGGATCTTTAAGGATCTTTAACAAAATGATCTCTCTCTGTAGGTATCTTTTCCATAATGTTATCAGACGCTTGTCAGACAAAATACCAGAATTTAAATTTAATCCGTGTTTTAATCCAGACAGGGTGAACGTTTCACTTTAACTATTTCAACTGTTCAGCAAAACAATATAGAATAAAAATAAAGAGAATCCATTCCAAAGATTAATTTGACATGTTTTCTTCCATGATAACTGTACAGCGGTAATCAGCAGTGTTGCATGCAAACACAAAGGCTTCTCAATTAATTCACTAGCACAGCCTTTATGCACCAGTGTAACATAAACACTGAGGCTAATTTAAGAAATAGCATATTAAACAATTTCACTGGCTTGGTTACATCTTTTGAACAGAAAGAACAATACTTTACTGCTCCACTCTTTTTTTCTTTTTAAAAGCATCCAGTTCCTGTAACAGGACTATTTTTCTAATGCAGGCGCAACCACAGTCACATCTGGACCAGCACTCTGCCATGAGACGGCGCTGGGCCTGGCCAAGAATCAGCCGGCAGACTGCCTACGTGTGTGGCTTCTACCACTCAGCTGTCTCTGTTCTGTGAGGCTGCCCTCTCAGGCCCTGCAGAGAGAACACATGTGATGCTGCCCAGGCTGTGAGGGCAGATCTGTCATTAACCCTTCATTCAATTCTTTTTTTTTTATTATTAAAAATCGACACCACAACATGAATCAACAGTGCTGATATTGGAAATGTTTTTACTGCAACAGGCTGGAGATTATCAAAAAGTAACCTATTTATGACGTATAATAACAGCAACATGCTTATGACATCTTGTGTAATTTAATGTAAATCTTTTTATCCCTTGCTAGATTCGTAGTTAAAGATGCTTCATAGCCATTTTGGGAAAAGGAAGTTATCCAATGTTCTTTCATTAAATATTTTGTCAATACACATTGAAGCTGCAATGAAAGCTGATTCATCGAAGATCTTTTTCAAGCAAAAATGCCAAAGATTTGACGGTTCGAGCCCCTCAAATCTGAGAATTTGCAGCTTTTCCTTGTTCTAACAATATTGTTGATATATATTTTTTAATATTCTAGAACATTTATCAAGGTAATGATGGTATTGCAAAATCCAGCTGCTTTGGTGTTAATGAAATTAACAACAGGTGCACTAGAGGGGCAACAATGAGACGACCCCCAAAACAGGAATGGTTTTACAGGTGGAGGCCACCGACTTTTTTTCCCCTCCTCATCTTTTCACTAGTTTTGAATTTGGCTAGGGTCAGTGTCATTACTGGTAGCACGAGGCGACACCTGGACCCTACAGAGGCTGCACAGGCAGTCCAACTCCTCCAGGATGGAACATCAATACGTGCCATTGCCAGAAGGTTTGCTGTGTCTCCCAGCACAGTCTGAAGAGCATGGAGGAGATTCTAGGAGACAGGAAGTTACTCTAGGAGACCTGGACAGGGCCGTAGAAGGTCCTTAGCCCAGCAGTAGGACCGGTATCTGCTCCTTTGTGCAAAGAGGAACAGGATGAGCACTGCCAGAGCCCTACAACATGACCTCCAGCAGGCCACTGGTGTGAATGTCTCAAACAATCAGAAACAGACTTCATGAAGGAGGCCTGAGGGCCCGACGTCCTCTGGTGGCCCCTGCCCAGCACCGTGGAGCTCGATTGGCATTTGCCATAGAACACCAGAATTGGCAGGTCTGCTGCTGGAGCCCTGTGCTTTTCACAGATAAGAGCAGGTTCACCCTGAGCACATGTGACAGACGTGAAAGGGTCTGGAGAAGCCGTGGAGAACGTTATGCTGCCTGTAACATCGTTCAGCAGGACCGGTTTAGTGGTGGGTCAGTGATG
>JAVQJF010114016.1:0-18623 GCA_036023855.1 Gadopsis marmoratus
GGGGAGCAGGTGAAAACACTCCAACAATCAGGGGAAACACGAGGGAGGCTGCGATATACCCAGTTTATGTAATGCAGTGCTGTTCGGCAGCCATCACCAGCACAGATAAACACTGTAATAGTGACACGTAGCATTTTATACTCCTTCAATTTTTCTTTTTAATTTAGTTCTAATTAATTTTATTTACATCCCCAAACCTTGATCTCAAGAAGCAGTGCATAGCATCTACGTGAAAGAATGTGAGCATAACACAGTCGAATTGGGGCGTGACGAATTGCCGGCTGTGTGGTATTCTTTACGTTCAACTTCAGCCAATGCCTACAAGTTAGATTTTGACTAACTTGTAGGCTTGAATAAAAAATCCAATCTAAAAAATTGTTGAAATAACAATTAAAAAGAAACTCCGATTCTCCTTCACCTTGTTCACCGTAATTGCTTTAACTGATATGTTTTATTAAGTGTCAGAAGAACCAGCGGGGCTCACTTTGTACAATCTGTCACAAAGGGTGCCACAACATAAAATGAGTAATGGAGGAAAGGGGGGGGGCAGTGTAGAAAAAGGAGTAGTTTGTAAGAACAGTCACTGCCTGACATTTAAAAAAAGCCTTTGCTGCTGACACAGGTGAGCACAGACAAAGGAAGTTACATTACACCGATGATTGGATAGTGAGCTAACTGATCACTTGTTCATTTGCACTCTTTCACCCTGGGATCGGAAGTGTGACACAAGGCGTTTGTTCATTTTTCCACTGCTGATGTCAGTTGTTTTTTTAATCAGCACCACCGGTCTGTAAGTAGTGCAGGTGTGGCTCAGAGGAGCGGTAATAGTGAGGATGTGTGAGATTACACTCATTATTGGTGGTAAGATGAGCAGCACAAAACTAGCATTGTAAGAGTTTGGATGTTCCGTATGAGAGAATAGCATTCTTTTATGTTTATTTACGTGAAAACACACTTTTTTAAACAAAGCTGGGGCCAAGTAAGGCTACATCCACTTTTGATCATTATCACACAAACGATTTCCATCCGCACAAGTGTTTGATCACTGTTTCAGAAATAACCATCCATACTAAACACCTGAAAACACATATCACATGACCATTCACATACACTGCTTGTCGATGTAAACAGGAAGCACATTGTCTATCCTGCATTTGGTTGCTTTGTTGCACAAAATACTGCCAACAAAGAACAGCAATGGAGAAAAGTAAAAGTAGAGATTTCTATGCTTGGACTGATAACTAGGTGGAACTGATACTGAAAGTGACACATGAGTATAAGGTGGTCAATCAGGACCCAATCAGGAACCATGGATCTGCATCATCGTTTTCAAAAGTCTCACCAATCTTGGAGTTATCAAACTAAAATGTTTTTAAAAGTCTCCGTTAATAAGTTTCAAGTGAAGTCCAAGTTCAGTCATGAGGTGCCGTCTCAAATCAATGCTATCCTACTGTATATTGATCGCACACACATTAGTCTACCTTAACCCTTTATTAAAATGTGGACACACCATCTGCTTCTGCAATATATTGCTTCCATTTGTAGCTCACATATACACTGATGTGTGCACAAAAAGTAAAAAAAAACTGTATGACTCTTTGTACCTTTGTTGCACGTCATTCCCCCTTTATCTCTCTTATTTCTTGTCATTTCTCTACCGTCTTCTATCCAATAAAGGCATAAAATAACCCCAGCCTTTATCTTTGGGGCCTGGGGCTGGTCAAGGGGATTTCACGTCAAATGGTGTTATTGGTGTTGACAGTCAAAGACAGCCAAAGTCAAGTTGCAAGTGTTGTGTAATATTTTCAAATCAGATTTGCGACACCTTTACAAAACCTCCTCCTTCATTAAAATATATTGAGCCTACTTTATATTTCTGACTTTTACATTAAATCACAAGGATGATCAAAACAGATCCTTTAAATCCAGTGATTAATAACATTCAGTGAAGTCAAACAATCCCCAGCTTGAGACAAAAAGGTGACAGCTTGGCGCCTGTATGTGCTTTCTCCCAGTGGCCTGACTGAAGGTGAGAAACAAAGGTGACATTCCCAGATATCATATGTCAAGAACAATCACATGCACATATGGCATAGTCTGAGCAGCATTGTGCTTGATAATTGAAACTATCAGATTTGATTCTGACAATGCACTGAAAGCATAGAAACACCACATTTCCACTTTCTTTTCTGTTCTGGAGCTACCAGAGACTTTCAGTTGTCTCATCGGCAGCCATTTAAGTGTTTAGTAGTGAGTGCACTTTAAATGCATAGATCATCTGACTTCCATATACTGAATATAGACCAAACACTGACCAATGCCTATGTCCAAATATGGTCTTTTTTTAGTGACTGACACTTTTATCACTAATGACAGATAATGATAATGATATCTGCTCTGCTAGGCCATTACTGTGGTGGTCAGTGTGAAGTAGCTTCTCTACACAGGCCCTTAGGCCACTCGACCACCCAGAGACCTTGCTTTATACTCCCAGAGAGCCCCTGTTATCCCCTTATCATCAAGTAGGGATGTACACTCTTGCTTTTAAGAGTCTGGAATCTAGGTAAAAGCTTTAGATATTTGGATGTCTACTGTCTTAACAGCAGGTGGACATTTTGATAACAAAGATAACGGTTTAACCTTTAAGCGTAATTGTAGAAAAGTAGTGCCTTTCCCGCTGGCTTTCTTCACTGGTGAGTCGCTTAAATACAGAAGGATTCAGTTTGTGGGTTTCCATTTCATAATCCCACAGTTCAATGTAAAGAGGCCTCATTTCAAAGCTTTTAGGGCCCCTTTCATTTTTACGAGTGTTTTTTCTTGTCAGGTCCAATTCTTGTCTCTGCAGCTCCAACTCTGAAATTATCAACACGTCTTTATTTTCCATTTTGAATAAGAATCAAAGAGCCTCTAGGTGAGGCCTCAAAGACATCTTACAAAATATTCCTTTGGCGGGTTATGCCTAATGTTTACTTGGCATGGGCCTGTGCCCAGAGGCAGCAGGCCTTATTCCCTCTCTGACACCAGTGTTGTCTTGCACTACAAGAGGAACCCTCTGTACCCACAATTAATTTCCGCCAGAGCCATAATATTCCTCTGGCGTCTGTATGAAACTGGCAGTGACATTGAGGTCCATGGTCTCTGACCCTAATCTTCAATAGACATCTATTCTCGACTTTCCTCCTGCCCAACCAACAATTTACATGTGCAGAGACCTTTCTCTGCGCCCTCCCACCTCCAAAGATGTTTTGGCCATTACCCCGCATATGATGAAAGAGAATGTCTTTCAGTTAAATGCTACAATTCCCAGAGAGGTTCTTTATTCACCAAGACGTTTGATGGTAAATCAGTTAAGAAAAGAAAACCATTGTTCAGAATACTTTGATGTTTATTTTACTGTTTACTGCAGTGGATTTTTTTTTTGATAACGAGACATGTGAAAATCTGTAACACATATTGAATCGTTAATGACCAAAATTTCAGTCTAATGCCCTAATCCTCCTCAGATGGCATTTGAACGAGAACAACAGGGTGAATGTCTCTGTCTGCGTCTTTAAGTATAATATCTTTCTCTGTGCCTTTGAAATCACTAAATGAAAGCCACCAAGGCCTCTTTCACTTCATTTATCCAAATGAGTGCCAGGTCTTGAGAGTGTGACTTTTAAAATAAAAACTAAATAAATACATCTGATCTGATACTTTGTCATTACAGGATGGGATAACTACCAACCCAGGGTGGATGTTGACCAGTTATTTAATACTTTCTTGAACCAAAGTTGGTCATAGCACCCACTTAACTACATTTCCTTTTTTAATCAAGACTGTGTGCTGATGCGTGGTGAGATTATTTCATATTCAATTTGTTAATGACCTTTATGCATAAGGAATGTGAGAATGTTGCTCATTTGGGTCGCCTGTGTTCTTTGGACAGCAGACAATGTGTCACCGGTTTCAAACGGTCTCTGAAGTGGGAGGGTTGGGTGTGAATTCAAATATACCAAGAAATAACACAGTAAATGAGAGGCTACCATTCATCCTACCTGGCATGGTGGGATCAAGCTCCATACAGAGTCAGCTATACAGTAGCATGGATCAGACTAATGCAATAATACATTTAGCCTACAGTTTCCTCTGTTGCTGACAATGCATCAGCTGTCCAGAAGCAGGAAATGCATTTTTGAAGACTCGTGGCTTGTGCTAGTACACCACTTGTGAGGTGATAGGGGGATATTTTGGCTCACCGGTCAAAGAGCCCTTTGATCATCCCATTAACCATATATTCAAAACAGTGGAAAATTTTGTGAGGCTACAGGAGGAATGGGACATTTTGTGGTCATGATTGCTCGATGCATCAAAAAAAAGTACTAATAATCATAATTGCATTCTAGGTTGAAACATATAATAGTTAATGGTGAGGTAGGAAAATTCCGTATATGTGATGTTTTCCTAAGCCCATACGAACAGACTCCTTGACAGCGCTGGGTAAGGTAAAGTATGGTGTTTGCATAGGCCTACAGACATCTTGTCTGTAGCTTCATACACATCCAACAGGCCACTGTGGGAGACAGTCTGGCTGCCCCTAACTCAACAAACATTGTCACAGCAAACAAATCTGTTCCCAATTTTAATGTGATCAAATAAATTACAGAAACATTTTCCACGGGCTATACTCCTTAACTGAGACATCCAGCTAGCTACTGCCAGGACGAGGAACATGCAGCCAAGATATTTCTCCTTCAGGAAAAGCTCTGTGAAGTCATCCTTTCTATCTCTGTGACAGTGAGGGACTGGGAAGTTTAGCTGTCTCTTGAAGCTCCCCAAACAACATTTTGATACAGTTAGGGCAAAGGCAACATGATTATTTGTGCTGTTTCCTTCACAGTAAATGCGCTGTGCTGTAGGGGATGGGAGTACAACCATGACATGCTTGTAAAATCCATGACGTGCTTGGGATTCTTTGCCCTTATCACCGTGTGGGTCTTTTTTCTGGCTGGTGTTTGAGGCGTAATGCCCACCCCTCTCGTCCTAATCGTGCCCTCTGCAAAGAGAGCCTGGCAGACCTCACATCCAGAAAAACCTGTTGGTAAGTGGTTGGCGTTGTGGGATGGATGAGGCCTGGAGCTGAGTCTTCGGTTGAGGCCAAGGATAAACCATTGTAGGAAAAGAGTGGGAATGAAATCAAGTATGGGCATATTCAAGACTTTTTTGCATGTTTGTGCTCTGTGTTTGCATACAAATACGTCAGAAACATGTACATACTCAAAAGAATTTTTCTCAAGGTTGGGCTAGTAGTTTGGCCGTGTATGGTCCAGCCACGCTGATACACTCCCCTGTCCTCACTGTTGCCTCCCACCGTGCCCCATAAAGAGCAAGGGTTCATGGGAATGACCAATGGGAAGCATTGCTCAGCTATTTCCCACAGCCAAGAGACAGCTGTAATCTTTTAACCCCTTCCCCCCATATGAGTTTTAAAACACACACACACACACACACACACACACACACACACACACACACACACACACACACAAACCTTCTTAAATACAAAGGAATTTGTAGGTGCACGTATTTGCGCACATATAAGAAGACACATTCCACAGTACACTTCCTCCCAGTCGTGCTGTGATACGGCTACTGAATTGATGGTGTTTCTGCTGCAGTGTCCTAGATTGCCTCTGAACATTCATCACTGGACCCTCCATGGCAAGCTGTGGCCACTGGCCTTCACTCAAACCCCATCCCATAGCGCCAGTGGGGCACTGATAAAACAAACAACACACTGCTGCCTACACAGTGACCCTCTGAGTCTGCATATTAAGACTGACTCTCTACCTCTCCCACTCCCCTTAATATTGCTTTTTTTGTCATGTATTCTCACTCTACCCCCCCACCTCCTTCCACCCCCACACCCCCCTTCCAGCCCCAGTAGACCTCCTTCGCGTTTCCTCTCAATCTGCACCTCCTTCAGTGTGTTGGCCAACCTCCTCCTTCTCACCACTTTTCTTTATCTGCTTCTTTGTGCTGTGTGATGAAGAGGATTTGGGTAGGTACAGTAGCTGAGGGGGGTTGAGAGGGCTGGAAAAGGAAGAGACGGGAAAGAAGTGAGTATTAAAAAGGAAGGCAGGAAGGTGGAAAGGGAAGGGTGGGAGGATAGGGGGCTCTGAGTATACAGTCCTCAGAGGAGCGAAGTGAAAGCCAAGAGTGTTCTTCTGAAGAAGTAGGTCCAAGATGGATCTCCTTTATTCCAGCACCGTCATCACTATGCCTTCCCCTCTCTCATATATGTACACATTTACACACAGTGCTTTGCCTTACACACTGTACAGAATAGAGGAATGAGTGAAATATCTTGCAACATCACTAGAACCACGCTTTTCAGTGACACTTTTCAGACAATAACATAGAGAACAAAATGATGTCTGTTGAATTAAAATGAACTCCAGCAATGAAAACACTGATCTTCTTCTGCTTGCATTCATCAGATTTGTAATTTCCAGTTGCACTGATTTGACCATATGTTTTGGGCTGAGCACTTTGCAGTTGGTTGTTGCCATTGCTAGGCTAAAGTAGCACCCAGCCGTGTAAGAGAGATCCCTGTGTAGGAGTGTAGGCATGGACACTGGAGAAAGGTCATGTGTTCACACTGAGTAATGTGTGAACACGCTAATAATTTCCCTCTATTTGATTGGGAGCTTCCACTACATTCCAGTGACACATTACCTGCACTGTGTAGTACATGTGCAGCTCTATTCTGTACGTGTGGTGCATATTAGCAGAAGAATAATGAGATGGTTGTAAATGAAACTGATGATGGTATAGGTATACAAATTGTGTTTGAGCAGTGGAAAGGTATTTTTCATTCTCCCTAGCTGAAGTTCCCTGACCCCAAAAGGTCCCTGATCCCTAGGTTGTACTTTCTGATGGCCTAGGAACTATTGATCCCTCACAAAAATCACAAGAATATTTCATATATTCAGTTTTTAAAACACTTGTAACACACTGATTTGGTGTTTATTAGCGGGGGAAAAAAGAAAAAATCTCAAGTGGCAGGTCCATCCATTTCAGGATTTCAAAAACTTTTGAGCGCAAGCCTGCTTACTCATGTGAAAATAAACCAGCAACACAAACCAAGCATTGTGTGTATCTTCAAAAACATGGGACTTAATATTGCCTCCTTGTACACATTTCATTTGATATTTAACACCATGTGTTGAAGCAGTTTTTCCCCTTCGAAACACAGTTGCACATACTGTATATAATGGAGGTCTACCGTCTTCATAATAATAAACAATCAAACAACAGTGTTAGTGTAGGAATGTGGCGTAAATATGCATTTAGTTCTTTTGACTTGAGATGCTGCGCTAGCTTGCAGGATGTCTGCGTGGACATTTAAAGTTTCTTATTGTTTTGACTGATATGAATATTACATAATGGCAAATCTTTCCATTTTAGTTTACCTATTCCTTTGAGAAAGAGATGAAAAATCTCACAATGTTGATTTAAACAACCGCAGGGTTAGTAGCAGACTCCATTGAGAATAAAAGACAAATAGCATGAGAGAGAGAGAGAGAGAGAGAGAGAGAGAGAGAGAGAGAGAGACAGAGAGAGAGATTCTATAGCAAGCCTGTTATTGTGTCTGCCTGGTTGAGCATGGAGGCTTTAATGTCTCACTAATCACATTAGCACACAACGCTCACCCAGTCATGGGGATGGAACAACATGAATTCTCTCCATGGCTTAGGAATCATCCGCTTTTTGCTCAGACAGAAGCATTAAAGCGTCAGCAGTTAAAAAACAAAGATTACTTGATGAGATCAAGGGGAGCTATCGAAAAGTACTGGTCTCACAGTTAGCTGAAAAGATTTGTCATCTGTTTAGTACTGGAGGACATTGGAAATGAACAGACAATACAAGGATGCATAATATGGGAAAGAGCAAGAGACTGCTGATGCTGACAGTTAGTCAAGGCCTGACTTAAAGTGAGATAGGATCAATTTTGAGAATTGAGAGGCTCAGTGTGTAGTGGAGCTTAGTGATTTATGGCTCTTCAGAGCAATGGCTGTTATAGCCAAAGGAGAAAGGCGTGGATGTATTCAAGAAAGATGCTTTTTTTTTTAGGCATATATGCAGGAAGAAAGGGTGTGGAGAGGGAATGGAGAGAGTGTCTGCATTCAGTATTCTGACGTAAACTCTTGAAATATAGCGTAGCAGGGAAGTGCTTGATCACAAAAAAACTTGCGAAAACATTGTGTCTTAGTTTTAATCACCTCTTCCCCGTGGCATCCACAATGAGCAGATGATGAATTAATTGTCATTCAAGTAATAAGCATTCCTAAATCACACCCTTGACTTGGAACATTGCTGACATACCGTAAATCTCTAAAATATGCACAAGAGACAGAATCTCAATAGCATTAGTGTCCACCACGGGAAGCTTAACTGTCACTTCTGTCACGTCTGTACAATCCTCTTCCTTGTGTTTAACTGGTCTCACACATTCTTTGCCGGCATCTGTGCCATCTCAGAAGCGGGCCCTGTCTCTTCTGCCTGCCCACCTCCTAATGTTATTTGGCAGAACAAAAGCTTCAGCACTCATGCCAACAATCCTGCCGAAGGAAGTTCTTGGGCATATGAGTTGAGTTGTGGTGGAGGTAATATTGCCGCTCTCAACAGTGGCTGCCTGCGTGTCAGGCTATGGACGTAGAGAAGAGGATGTTTGTCATGTTTCCTTTGTTTGCTGTGCTCCTCTCTATATGCTCGCTCCTCCGGTGTCTGGCCTGTCTGTCCTGCACCTTCCTTTACTTTTTTATTTCGCTTTCTGTCTATGGATCCTCACCTCCCCCTCATATTCTCATATTCTTTGTTTGACGTCTCGTTTTGAGTTGTTGTTTCTCTCTCCCTCTCTCTCTGTATGTGGCTCTTTGATGCCCTCATAGTTGGTTGAATGACTGAAGCCATAAGGCTGTTCCACCCACACATGTACGCCGAGCTGAGCTGTCCTGTGCTGTGCTGTTAATTCTCCTGCTCAGCTCATCTGAGAGAGAAAGCAGAGTGTGACTCAGATGCTAAGGTGGGTGGTATGGGCCCAGGTGGGTGGTTAAATAGGCTAACTGTAGCTTCTCCAACGCACACTCACTTTCACACGGGAGATATTCTGATAAGTAGCTACAACACGCCAAATTGGAGACGTGAACAGCTTTCAAATGTGATTTACAGTTCAAAGATCGTCGCTGTTGTATCTCTAGGTTGTTTTGGAGACCAACCAAAGCTCTTGATTTGATTTGCTGGGATGACTGTTACTTTCTGTGATAGCTCCCTCAGCCTCAGAGTCAAAACGACATTAGCAGATCAGCATTATCATAATCATCCAAACCATGCAGCTCTCCGAGTTATTTTCATATTTGCCGCATCACAGGAAAGTGCTTTGGAATGGATGTGTATGAATTAAGTATTTGATTTTATTAGATGTTTTGAATCAGTGTGGAGGCTGTAAAGCTATTTTACAAGCTTCCAAACATGCTGAGATGATTAAAAAATGAAATCAAACAAAAACAATTGCAAAGACATCATCACATGCACTTGTGTTGTTGTGTTTCGCTTGTGATGAGATTTAAATCTAGACCTTGTTTTAAAAAGATAAAAGTTAAACATGATCATATGGCCTTGAAGCATTTCAAATTTAAATCCTAGATATGGTAACTTTTGCTGTAGGCCCACAAGTCAAATGCTGATAGACAACAAGGCTCTTTCCCCTCAGTGGAGAGGTTTTAAATTTTGCCCTAAGTTATAGATTTAGATTTCCACTTCTACCATGGGTAATGTTCCCTGACAGGCTAAAGTGACTAAGTAACATTGCATACACTGGGGGAAACTGCAACTGGCTTATCTTAGAACGTGATTATCTTCATATAATTTGGCTGTCTGTAAAGCAGAGTGTGAGTCACTATCTGAAGGCTACGTAACGTCTCTTTTCTAAACCGCACAACACACAAAGCCTTGGCTGGACTTTTACCTTGGACTGACAGTGTTCTGTAAAGTCAAGCTCCAGAACAGAGATAATGCTTTGTGACTAACATTAATTTCAAATGAAAAAATGAAGATTCACTACACAATTTATCCACTTAGTATTTTAGCAAATGGCAAGGAATGTTTAACATGTTTAATACAAATTATAACAGTAAGTTAAATGAAGGTCTGCCAAAACCCCAGAAATGGGCAAGCAGAACAAGCATCTAGAGAGAGACATAATGTGGAAGAGAATGTATCTGACTGATCGAATAGTTCAAACACATTATATGTCGGCTGCACAGATCACTGATTTGAAGACCCTTGTCTTGTAACTGTTATCGTGGTTACAAGACAGTGATGAGATGAATAAAATAAGAAAAAAGTGAACAGCATTGCTATGAGCTTGATTTAGTGCCAATATGGTCCTCTTTTTGCACTACAGCACCTAGCCTGACGAAGACATCACCAGTCCTGTCTATCTGACACCCCCAACCATCTGGGAGCCCGTGGTGGAGCCTTGATGGCTGTGCATTTGAGTGGTAATTGAGCCTGAAATGTGCTTAATAACGATTGTCCTGCCTAATATGCCACATCAGGAGCTCAGAGCACCGTGACAACCCTGAGCAGCCGAGACAGGCAGGCAGGCAGGCAGGCAGATAGGAGAGATGGGCAGAAACCACACTTCTCCTCCTCATTAGCCTCCAATAACTGGGAGCAGCCTACGTAAATGCATCACTGGAAATCAGCTAGGAGAAAGACACTAGAGAAATAATTCCTCTGAAAGGCTTGTCCCGCTATGTTGTGAGAACTTTGTATTTTATTCAAATATTATAAACAGGTCTCTGTTTGGTTTAACAGAATACTTACAAACATGCACATATTGATTTTATTTCTCTGTCACGTGGCCTGGTATTGGCCCCGGCTAACAATTTACAAGTATAATTACAGTCCTGATACAAAAGGACAAATTCATTTTATTTTTCACATATCTTAAGTCCAACCAAACAGCCAATGTTTTAATACAACCAAGACAAATGAGATAAGCCCCACTTCTGAAATTGGTCACATAATGAGCCACCTTTTGAATTTATTTGTCATGTTCAAATTGATCCGGGCTGCAATAGCTATGAACAGATCCTCTGGGAACAAGTTGTCTGTGTTATTAATGGGTGTAAAATGAGTTGTAGGTATTAATACAGTGTAGTCTGCGATGGGGTGCTCTGTTCACCATGACAGCTGCCCCAGGAGACCACATGGCAGTAAGAGGTACTTGTCAACAGTGGGTTACAGACAAAAGGCAGGCGTCGTCCCGGTCGGCAGGGGACAGTGCGTGGGATCAGAGGGCGTGATATCCTGTCCAATGCTCCCGCTGAGGTTCGAGAAAACCCCAACTCCCTGCACCTGTCAGGCACCGCAGGGAGGTGGTTTGACAGTGTCACACTCGTAACACAAGAGAACGCCCCTCTCCTGAGGTGTACGTGTACAGTAATCATCAAGGCTTCTGTTTCAGATCTATAATCAGTCGTTCAACCTGACAGAAGCACTGTGTTTTTGCCTGTATGTTGTGTTGTGTTGAAACTGAAGAGATTGGGTGCTTGTGGTTTTGGAAGGGTAATTGCCTCACAAAGTGAACTGAGTCATGAGGAAATGAGCATCCTCAGAGAAAAATCTGTCTTACAAAGTAACTCATATACACAACAACTAGAGCCTGCTGGTGAAGCATTACTTATTCCCTCTCAACTTCCTCTGCTATTCATTTTCCAGTCTGTTCAACTTACAGTGTGTGGGTGCCGCTAACTCACCCAGCCGCATGTGTAACTTGCTCAGCAGTAGCTAAATGTTACTCTGGGGATATAGCTTCATAAGAGCAATACCATGCATCACAGAGACCACATTTAAATACCAAATATTGCCCATTCGTTTCTCCCTCTCCAATTGAGGGGGGAGTGCACAGCACTGTGTTTAGCACAGGCCAGTGGGATTTGAGAAGGCAAACAGATGGGACCTGAGAAAAGGTATGGATAAGGTACGAATGCAGGAATGGGAATCCCCCTGGGAGCACCCTCCTCATTCTGGCACCCACTTTCATGGTATGTTTAGTGCCCTACTCTGTATGAATTATGAACAGTCTCAGAGACTGATTGTGTAAAGCTCTGAATACAAAGTGTGTTAGGTTCAATGTGGTAACATTGAGCTAGAGTAGTTAGCCATTCTCTGTGCATCAGCTCTTTATTATTAGTATGTTTTCCAAAAGACAGCTGGCCTGTGATGCTGTTCTTTTAAATGGAAAAGTCCAACTGTATATATCATTGTTGCATGTTGTTATTTAGAACTTAATTCGAAAAACAATTCTACTTCTGCATCTCTTGAGAAATATACTAGGTGTATGGCAGCGCAGCAATCAAAGCAATCAGCACTCTTATTTCAGGATTTCTCTGGACCGCACAGCACTGACAAAACACATGTAGGAGCAGATCCGACAAATCTGGATACAAGATGGGCACTCTGACCTTCCCCTGGCACGCCGCCCACAGCCTGCAAACCCACTCAACATGACGGGTATCTGTGCGTCTCTGCTGAAATCGTGGCAGGCATAATTGCGCCTCCTGTCCAAGTGCGAGGAAGATATTCTTAAGGACCTTTTCTCTGTGCATCTCTGCGAGACACGACAGAACAAGAGTACTCATTCTCATCTATGCATCAGACCCCAAAGGTCCCTTGCTTTAGTCGAAAATGTAATGAGACATTGTTAACTCATTTTTCACAATTTTCAAAGGAAATGAAAAGGACTTTTCTGTGGGACTGCAGAACATCACTAACCTTTAAATCTCCTGTCTGGAGTCTGATGTTGGTTAACAAATATGACTTTGACACTTAAAATGTCAAAGACATGGTAGTGTTGTTGTGGCATAGTTGCCTTCTTTGACTAATGTAACACACACACTAATGATATCTAATGATATACATACACAGTATAATGCATATATTGTATCTTATGTATTGAATTAATGTGTGTATTTGCTGCATTTTATACTATAAACCAAATAATAAAATATGTTACACAATCTTGAGTGTTTAGGTGGTTTATATTTATTTTACCTTGCTCTTTCATGACCAGTGAAGGACAAGTGTTTTGTCCCCATGGATGTGTGTGTATGTAGAGTGTGTGTGTGTGTAGGTCCATGAATGGATGTATCCAACAAAGGTGGCGACAGACAAATAGCCCTGCTCCTCTGTTATCTCTTTTCTAGGTTTTAAAGGGGTCCTTACCACAACCATGGGTCGGTGTGCAGGTGCCATGACATTTACACAGTCTTTCTCTGCATGCACACAAACTCACACACATGCACACACACTTGCAAAGAATCATAATGTTAATCTGTGTCACAATGCCCTCTGAAAAGATTGGGCACCCTTCAAAAAAAACCACCCCTGCTACAAAGGACAGTTCATGGTACCAGCACATGTTCTCAAGGCTGAGGTCATGGTGAACCATGTCACTGTAAGCCCAGGAAACAAATGAGGCGGGTCTATTATGCCAACTCCTGGTTACATGGACACATTTAGCGACACAGCGGCTGTCTGCTTGAAATGAATCAACTCGCCCCGGATGGCTGGCAGAGACTGTGAAAGAGAAAAGGTCTCAGTTTTACCCCAGTGTCCTCTCCTTTACCCCTTCTAACTGAACACATGTCCATCAACTACCCCAGCAGCTCCATTTAGAGCTAATGAGAGTCACAGGGGTATGAGTGACCCTTCGCAACAGACATCAACGCCCACTAGCTATGACGTTTGGCCTCTCATTCACTACAGCCTGATTCTTAAAACACAAGAGATTATTTAGTAAGAAACTTGAACGTGGAGAAGAGAGGAAGCAGAGAACTGCTGCACGCACACAATGTAGACCTTTGTTGCTCTGCACACGTATATTTGTCTCTCTGTCGGCACTTTAGATTAAGAGAGAGAAATCCTGGCTGGCTTTTTTTAAGTACATCACATGGTGTATGCATGTGAATAGCTTGAGCTGCTGGTTTGAAGCTGCTTGTCTGTCAATCTCTTTTGCACATGATGTCTGGACTGTGATGTTAAACTGGGGGCCTGGGGCCACAAAAGAAACACACAATTGTTGCTTTGTTACTACTTCCACTGCTGCTTCTGTGTTTAAAATCTGAAGACTTTTACATCTGCATGTTGCTCCTTTATTTACAGAGTGCATCTGCCCACGCAGACCAAGTGTTTATGCCCAATGGGGCTACAGTAGGAGCAGGCACGGGGTGCAAGGGGATGTTGTTTTCCTGCTCAGGGACAGACTTACAGCCACTGATGAGGGGAGGGATTTAAAAGAGACAGTCTCCTTGGTAACAGCATGCTTTCTCCAAAGCCCAAATCTCAACTATTTAAATCGCTTTAATCAGTGAAATTATCAACACAATTACATTAACAAGGCAAGCATGTGAATAAGCAGTTTCAGCATTTATTCCTGCCGAAATGGAGGATTGCATGTTGGTGAATAATTGGCACTGATGAAAAATGCAAAGCCACATGTGGTTATGGCACATTAAGCAAGTATTTGGTAGTATTAAGTTATTATCAGGTTTTACTTTTCAACAATATCGTGAGTTCTCAATTTTAACTTTTTGGAATTCTGAATGAAAGGGTACAAAAGGAGACCTGCAACATTATTAACAGAAGCCCATTTTCAGCTTTTCATTGTGCGATAGTTACAACACCTTATTACTTTAGTCAAACCACAAGTGTTCCTAGAAACGTCACGTATCATATCTGTAAATCAACTGTGTATTAAAGCATTGTTTCGTTATAGTTGTAAACTTAGAAAGTATTCGCCAAGATGAAAGAAATGAAATACTTGGCAGGTGGACATACAACCAACCTGTAAAGGGTATTTCCAAGCCGAGGTGTAACACATCATTACAATCATCTATCCACCCCCTGTCCTTCCTCAGTACTAAACAACTAAATTGATACCACCAGAAAGCATGCACTTCACCGCTGACACTGTGATGGGGATTTGGTCCTGTGGGGATATAAATACCTGCCGAATCATGAAATGCCTAACACTGAGAGATGGAGGAGAGGCCAATCAGGTAAATAATGGCCATAGTTTTTACACTGTAGCAGTCAGTACTGGTTGCCATCAGTAGTAATGTCCACCTTGAAAAACCCTAAGTGTGCTGTTTGATCAATGCTGCCTGATGGGAAGGGAAAATCAAGCCCATAAACGGGCTCTTGGATGCTAAAAGGGGAGTGAGACCTGAGGGACTGAACATTGAAATGTATGGTGAGAGGAATATTGATGGCTGAGTTCCGAGAAGTAGAAGTGTTTGACCCTATAACACTTTCCCCCTATTGCAATTTGCATGTGCTGTATACCTGTGCGTGCATGATTCTGCGCTGGCACAAATGTATGTCCGCAAGTGGTGTGTAATATATATGTAATTAAGATAGACAGTTTTGACCTTCCTGAGCGTCTCTTAGATCATGCTGCTTTGGTTGAAAAGTTCACCTCTTCCAATGGAAAAAATCAACTGTAGAAACCTCTTGAACAAGAGCGGAAGAAAGCCAGAGAGAATGAAAACGAAGAGAAAAAAAAATGAAATAAGTAGCAGCAAAGTTTCTCTTCTCAGCAAAGAAGAAGGCATGTTTCTGTG
Organism: Gadopsis marmoratus; assembly: GCA_036023855.1. NCBI lineage: Eukaryota > Metazoa > Chordata > Actinopteri > Centrarchiformes > Percichthyidae > Gadopsis > Gadopsis marmoratus. The sequence goes on from JAVQJF010114016.1 coordinate 15,675, forward strand.
TCACTGTTTTCCCTTTTCATGGCAAAGGGAGGAGAGCCAAGGTCGAGCGTGTCAGTGTGAGTCAAGCCTGAAAGTGTGAAGACTCCAATTAGACATAGCCTCGGGTCTGACTCCAAAAGACAAGGATAACACACACCCCTCCGTGAAAATGTGCCAAACAACGCATAGTGCAAACACATACACAAACACACACACACACACACACACACACACACACACACACACACACACATACACACCACATGTCTTCATGTCCCTGTTTTACATGAAATGCATGTTGATACCACAGCTGTTTGCACCCCATCCATCATCTCTAGCAGGCAACAGGCAGAATTATTAACAAGCAAAATATGTCATGCCCTATTAGTGCAATAAGGAACCTGCTAAGGCAAGTAAACAATTTATTAATGTATGGCTGATCTATCTAATTATCATGTGTTTGAAAAAAAACAAATATGTATGATTTCACGGTCTATTTGCACTTAATTGAACATGTTGCTTGTAAAAATATCACAGCATTGATTATTTAATGAGCATGGAAAAGATATACGAAGTTTATAGCAATGGGTTCCTGTTACTCTGAACTTGTTTGTGAAGATGTGACGTCATCATTGATTTTGAGGTAGCGAGCTCTAGAATAAGTAAAACGTGAATTTGTTTTTTTCACAACTTATTCTCACTTCACTGACATTTTATGCCAGATAAACCCAGTAGTAGTATTTGTAGATTTGTTTCTTCGATCATTTGTTTTGATGCTTTTAATTTCATTTCAGTGTTTAATGCTGTATCACATTTTAACGTTTGTAATGCATTATGTAAAGCACTTTAAAATGTCTAAATAAAATGTGTGATAAATAAAGTTTCCTGATGAAAATGGTTAGACGAGCAAGAATTTGTGCTTGAGTGAGACAGTGCTTGGATCATATTGTGGCTCTTTGAAGGGATCCAGATCCTATCGTTCGAGCAGTTGTGAAAGATCCAACTCTTTTGAGCAAGCAGCCTGATTAACAAAGGGATGAAAATGCCCTGGCTTCTCATGACCAAACTCAACACATTATTTGATAACTGGGGCCTCATAAACCCATCTCACCACATCACTGGATAATTGGGAGCACACTGCAGAAACTTACTTTGCAAGAATACATGCTGTAGACAATAAAATGAATGGCTGTCACCCAGTGTGAAAAGTTTCCCTTCACTTATAACAAAAAAGCACTCAAATGCTCTGCTCAGTTCAGATGAACTTCACCCTGAATTAACCTTATCTCCTGAAAAATATGTTCATTTACTTCTACTTTATTGTGAACGTACCTTGAAAGTTGCAAAATCTTCACTGTTAACATATTTCACTTGTTTTTCCTGCAATGCCCATGTGTGGCAACTACAGCATGATAGACACTTCTATGGTTATGTTAAGGCGAGTAAAAATACTTGGTTATGGTTAGGGAAAGATTCAGATTTAGAAGCCTAAACTTAGAACAACATGCAAATCCTAGTGTCAGTGCCCTGCAGTTAGTTCATTCGCCATTCATCCTGACCACCTCTCTGCAATTTGTGTGCGTAACAAGACAACATATAGTGTAGCACTTATCCCAACCGCCTATTAGGTCAGTCCCATAGCTCTCTCTTGTGTGCACTGATGCCTGGCTGGAGCAATGCATGAAACACTACAGTGTGCAGAAAATGCAACGAGAGAGAGCATTTTTGTGTGTTTTGGAGAGAGAGAGATAGAAAGCGGACATGAAATACTATACAGTATTATAGTGTGTATGAAAAAATACACAGTGAAAACACACTTGCACACAAGCGCAGAGCAGATGTCCAGTGTACAGTGTGGGCTTAATGAGCCATGAATGATATGAGAGGCAAGTGGAGATGCCTGTCCCTATCTGTGCAGAGATGGGCTGTGGTTGGGACACATCTGGTACCTGCCCCCCTCCCAACCCAACTGCACCTGTGCTTTAGATGCTCAGAGACAGTTGCGAAGCAGACTACAATTATAGCCTCAACCTTGCCGTTTCTACACATCTGATATTCATCCGTTGCACAGTACAAGAGAAGTACAACAAGACCTTTTTCAGGATGGAAAAAACTTTTATAAGAATAGTTTGACATTTTGGGAAATATACTGAGAAATACAGCAACTAAAATGCATCTTAGACTTGCGGCATACGGCAATTGTTCACGCTCTCATTCAGGGCAGCAAACAGCATTGTCATGGGTTATAATGTTCCTCAATATACACCTGCATGAATATGATTGGATGTACTAGCCACAGCTGTAAAAGAACCAATGATTGTAAAGCACATTGCAAACAGCTGATGCCAATCAGCCAGTACAAGCCCACTTCAGTGATGTTGTTGAACTATTGTAACTATGCTTGTGCTCCACAATCATTTTGTAAGACCTATTTTTTGCTATTTCATAAACTTCCAGTGTAGGTAAACGTAAGCAAATAAGTGAAGTGAAGTAAACACATGTTGGTATAACATGCCCAAAAAGTACAATATAGTGGGAATCTGCGCAAACATTAGCAAGCAAGGCTATCTAGCTTTCTGTTTTCCAGAGGAAACTACTTTGTCTACCTTGCTAGCTTCCACTGACTAAAAGCTTACCTGTACAAATTCCCAAATGTTGAATGCTGTAATGAAGCAGATATCTTATATTTTAATGCAGCATAACTAATGCCATTTGGGTTTGTTAGAAAAGGGGGAAACAGTTATGTATCAACATTTGTAAGCTATGACATGCTCCAGTCAGTAGCGAACCAAGGAAGGTACACTGCCTGGCCAAAAGAAAAAGTCACATAATATTTCGTTGGACCGCCCTCAGCTTTGATTATGGCATGCATTCGCTGTGGCATTGTTTCGATAAGCTTCTGCAATGTCACAACATTTATTTCTGTCCAGAGTTGCATTAATTTTTCACCGAGATCTTGTATTGATGATG
>JAVQJF010114026.1:0-52203 GCA_036023855.1 Gadopsis marmoratus
ACACACACACACACACACACACACACACACACACACACACACACACACACACACACACACACACACACACACACACACACACACACACACACACACACACACACACACACACACAGAGCCCAACGTAGAGAGCGTAGAGGGAGAGAAGAGGGAGAGAAACAGAGAGATGGGTAATGGATTGACAGAGGAGGCCTCATTTAAAAAGAGAGAGCTATTTTGTTCTAGCCGTGTAATAGATTGTGAGTCCAGAGTTGTCCAGTGTCACCAGTGCAGGAACTAACTCACTCGTGATGTAAAGAGACTGGGAAAATCCAGGTGAAAATGAGATGATTGAGACTGCAAGCCCATTTCAGATAACCAACACACTAAGAGAGGAGTATTCATAGAGGCACAGGGGTTACAGACCCATTACACTGGATAAGAGTTACTTCAAACTAAATAACGCTATTATTTATCCCGCCGGCTCTTCAGTATTAAAACTTCCACAGTGAGCGTAAGTACACCCGGCAGTTCAGCCTGGTGACATCAAAGCAAAATATCTGCGACCCTGGAAACACTATACAATCTTGTCCTATTGTAGCACTGGTCCATTACATTACTGACATCTCTACGGAGACATTTATAAGCAGCATCACAAGTTGTTGTTTGACCTCACAAGAGCTCTGTGTTGTAAAAACAAATAAATCTAGCAGAACAGCGAACTGCATAGGAATGCAATTATTCTAATAGCATACCCAGCAAAATAAGTCCAGTCAGTTATAGACAACCTAATAAGGAGTTCGTGATTGATGGTGGGATCACAGAGCCTTTATAGAGGAGCACGCAGACGCACACCCGTGCCTCTGTTTCCACTCTCACAACTCCAAGAAATGTGATATTTTTTTGAAGGCCTGGCTGGATGTAAAAGGTAACGCTGTGGCAAAGAATTCAAAAATCTAATTTCACCAGTTAGGTAAAGGACAAAACAGACATATATAGAAAAAAAAATCTGTTGCTGTGATTCTCGTTGAACTCGAATTTCCCTTTGAATGTGTTACAGTTGATATTTATTGCACACAGGACATATACACATCTGAGCCAGATCTGGTTTCTGTTCATAATTTATCAAAATCCAATATGATTCTTAGTTGGATGATTGAGTTGAAAAGGGACTTGTTGGCCAAAGCAAACTGAACAATGTTGTTCTGCTCCAGTTAAATAATGTGAGGAATAGTTTAAAAATCAGCTGTTTGGCCACAAATTTAAAGGTTTAACATATGTCAAACAATGCCACTGCTGGAGAATGGAAGACAGACATTTTTACAGATTGAACCTAAGTTGTAACCAGCGAACTCGTTTGAGCTTCACATGGGGAGTTCACATCAACGCCACTGAACATCTTTAGAAACATTTGAAAACATCCAGTGTGAAACATACTGTAGCAGACAGTCTTTTGGGATGTGCTGGAATAATTCTGACACTCTGCCGTGTTTCTGCCAGACAGAATACACACTGTGATCAAAGTACCAAGAAACTCTGGCTTTTGGACAATCTTTTGATCAAACTTTGCGGAAACTGTATAAGAGAAACATTATGTAATCTTGTATGAGAGATGGCCAATATCTGCGTTTAAACAATAAGGCTGAAACAAAAGAGTTGTTGTTGTGGACTCTAATGTAACTGTAAATTACATACAGTGCAACCTTCTCCCACATTCTCCATTCTGTTCTTAAACTCTGTCCCGCTTCCTCTAGAGGTGGCTTGTTTAAGAAACAATTAGGGGGGTATACAGAGCCATTTGCAGGCAGCAGGCCTTGCTGGGCAGGCCAGCCGGCTGGAGTACCTTTCACAACTGATTTATAACACTGTCGCCTTGGCATGGCAACATAATTAATAGGAGCATGGACTTCTAATTCCAATGACTTCCACACCAAGTGGTTTTCACTTGATTTATGATGGCCAGCAACTTTGCATTTTATCAGTTCATTCAGTCATTATTTATGCTGATGATCAATTTCAATGGGTATCATCTAACTTGCCACTAATCAAAGAGAATTAGGGTTCACTGCATTATTTAGAAGCTGCTAATTTATCTTTGAACGAGGCAAGAGGAATAGTTGTGGGAGCACTTGCTGCGATACACCACGGTGATTCTAAAGACACATTCAGTGATCATTGCACTGTGAATGAATGTGCTCATGACCATATGAGAAAAACAGTACAGAGTTTTTTTTTGTTTTTCTTTATGGGGGGGTGGGGTCATGGAACAATGCCATGCAAACACACCAACAAATCAAAAAAGGGTGATCAGTATTAAATGAAAGCATAATGCATGTGTGCAGAATCTTGAGTGAAGCCAACATTGTTGAGGCACAAGGCTATTCATTAAGTTCAGTAAATGACTCACTGTGTTCATAAAACGCAAAACGCAGCAAAAACATTTTCAAGAGGCTGTTAACAGCACCGCATAAAAGAGAACCTGGCACACTAATGACCCGAGCCAACCTATGCCTTTGTTAAATAGCAGGTCAATCTGTTGGTTATCGTTTAAGCTCAACTTGTCTACATACTCCAAATTAAATTGGGGTGGAGTAGTGGAATTGTGAATTCACAAAATCCACCTCCTCAGCATGCACTGTAATTGCACTTCAAAGGTGACACATTCCCAATGTATGATTGATGAATCTAAAAGCAGGCTCAATTTGGGGAATCAGTGGGCATCATGTTGACCAGCCTCAGCCCAAAGGCATAGATGGACATATCAAAGCAAGATGTCTCTCAAAGTGTCAATATCTTATTCTGTGCTCATCATACCAACACACACCCAATCTTGCTTAAGATGATGCACAGCATTCTTGATGACTGACCGCTGACTGAGAAACTTATATTTTGCAATATGCAACATATAATTCATATCAGGTTGACTGAAGCTTAAGCTTGAGTAGCTAAACTACACAGAGAGAATACTTTAAAGGTATGACTTCATTATGTTGTTCTTTTGACTTTAAAAGAACATATTAGCACAAAACAGCATGTTGAAATTATAGCTATAATCACAGCTAATACACAAAGTGGTTTAAATTCCACACATTTTACTATAATAAAATTTGACAGAATTCTCGAAATAACCAATTGTATGACAATCTGTTTGGGAATTGCAGTAAACACTGTACAACAGTTCATAAAAGCACAGGTTTCCATACTAGACGCAATAAGCAGGGACTCTACTAGTCCCTTTGAAACAAACATGCACCAAGTGCAATTTACTGTACAGGAAATGAAAAATGCACTCTTCAGATATTTGACAACAGATCCAACGCAAATGATCAGACTCCATTTGGTAGCCCATTCACCCCTCCCCCCATTCCCTGAATGATAAATTGCATTCAGCAAACCGCAGGAGGCTAAGCATTCTTGACATTTTTTATTGATTTGCATGAACTATATGCATGTAATCCTGTTTGTAGGTAAATCATGGCACGGGCAAATTCAAGTCACTGTGGGTTTACTTTGGGGAGAGAAAATTGGAGACTCCGCATGGGAGGTGGAATAATGCTGGGCAGGGTGGGAAAGAGATGTGGCCGCCCATTGGAATCTGGGAACCTCTATTAAGATTTATAGGTGTTGGGATTCTACGGACCTGAGGCATTATTCATGGTAAAGCTTCTCTGTCTGGGCTTGTTTATAAGATGAGACAAGGCTGACAAAGATGGAGGCCCTCTACAACAGGGCCAAGCTGCTTGAACATGAGGCTCAGTCACCTGACATACCCATCAGCTCCAACCATTCAGCCCCTCACAGAAAAACACACAGGCCAGCTAAAGATTGACACAGTATTGTACAACACAAAGTACAATTGTCAGTTTCCATCACAGAAACAGTTGCCTGTTCTCAGTCTTGTCTGGAATTGTAAAGTGTGGCTTGGCAGGTCAACTTTTCCCATCCCAAAACACAAGATTACAACGTCATAGTATAACCCTTTTCAGGTTTTATTCTCCTGAAATCTACTCCTTTGAGGACTTCATAAGCATGCGCTGACTAATACACTTTACACTCGGGATCCTAACTACTTCAAAACCAAACCGAGCACCTTGGGTCCTTGTTTGAGAAACTGTGGTGATATTCCGTTTATTCAGCAATTTCCTGAGAATCCCACCATACTTTATTTAGTCTTATTAGATGAAAACACAAGGATCACCTTCAGCTTTATTAATGATGGCACTCTGGATGAAAGATGCTGGTGAAAATCTGCAACATCTGTTTGCTGCATTCACTTCTCAGCGGGCTCCACCTATTCCTCATGCCTAATGATGCTGATCCACACTGCAAGTTTTACGGACAAATGTGTATTTGGCTACATTTATCATCCTGAATGAGTGTTCCTGATGAGCCATCCCCTGGCCTGTTTCACTCTTTCTACCATACGTTAACAAATGACAACTCCTGCCACATGTTTTCCATTTGGGACATGCAGAGCGAGGGAGGAAAAAGGGGTCGAGGGATTCTGAGGGCTAAAAGATGGGCAGCTTCAAGGGAAAAGAGGCAATGATGCCTGCTCTTAACAGAATCACCCCCCGTGTGCCATCAACTAACCCTAGCACCATGAAAATACATCAATTATGTAATGCCTTCAAGGAACAGTTATAGAACTGATCCATGTCACTGCCGTGGTCCAAACCCGAATCCTTCATGAGTGACATTAGCAGCCACCAGCCGACATACATTTACTCTAGGTGGACTATAACCCCAGCAGCCACTGGATGTATCCCTGCAGAACCACATGAAAGGGCCAACAGAAAATATATGGATATGGCCAAGAATGTTAACTTGGATAAACAAGTCGATGGTCGTTCAAAGTCCTGGGGAGTTGCACCCCTAATAAATCATATTCCTTTTGATGTGCAGCTGGTTACAAGTTTAGAAGAGAGGGGGGATGGTTAGAACAGACGCGAGTCAGGCACCAGGACACACCGCCTGCTTTTCTCAAAGCATGGGAATCCAAGTTTAGTGAAACTCTAGTGACAAGTTCGAGTAGTAAATAAGTTATAAATAAGGTCATGAGTGAAAACAGACTGTCAGATGTCCTTAATTCCATTTGTAATCAGTGAGAGAAAACAATGCCCGAGTAGCTAATGTGCTGACAAAGTTAGATAAAGGTAAACACAAACATATCATTGAATACAATAATAGCTTAATTTGGAGGTTTGACTAATACAATGTGTTTGCAAAATATTCACAATGACCGTTGAGTTTCATTCTTGTAGTCGTGGATTCTGCACCACATTGGCATAATGCATTTAGCTCGACGTTACTATCCAAACATGATATAAATGTCACTTTTTGACTTTTTAAATACTCTGGGCTTCTAATATGTGCATCCAAGGAGACAAGAGTATTGATGTTGATAGTTTATCCATCACACTATGCTGCATTAACTCCCAAAAAGTGGGGGGGGGGGGGGTGTAGTGTGTTGGAGAGGCTTGAGTCTAAATCCCAGGCGTTTGTGCTTGCGTATTGTGGGGATCAGGAGTCCTGCAGCAAGGGAGATGGATGCTCTCGAAAAGAAAAGCACAGACAGCATGAGCCAGTGTAAAAGTATCATCCCACAAACAGCTGGGGAACCTCAGCTGGACTGATGGGGATAAGTGGTATCCAGCAAGCCAAAACAGACACAGCTTGATGCCGACCCCAGGGATAAAACTCTTGACAAATGTACAGTAAGTGCAGACGAACTAGTAATTGTCAGCTGCTACCACCCGTCACTCCAGGATCCTGCTCGGTCTGTACAATTGTCAAGACTGGTGCTAGTCAATTGATGTCAGATTTCTTTGCCGCTACATTAAGAGTGTGATTGTGCTCAATGACGACTGAACAGCGGTGTCAAAAACTATGAAGATAGACCGTGTAACATATTGTGAAAATGTTAATTATTGCTCATTTTATACTGTTTGTGGGGTCAAAGAATGGGTTTGGTCATGATAGCAGACTGCAGGGCACTTTCTGTCCAATTTGAAAGAAGGACATTTTGTTTTTGCTTTTTGTTGTTTTGGTAATCTAAATCATTAGGGCATTTTTCAACCAGTGCTAAACCTTGAAGCCAAGCATAAGAAGCATTTCCTCAAATGGCCACTGGATGCTGGCTCCAAGAATACAGACTGCATATAAGTTTGGGTATTAGTCTTTTGCACATGGTGGCTCATGTTTGTTTGTTGTTTAAGCCCCCTCATCTCTATTCAAGCCCCACACTGTTTCTGGGCACAGTAACTGACAAAAGATAGCAGCTCAGGCTACACCCAATCCCAAGCTTTTAAGCACACAATCAGAAACATACGGCTGATATTACAGGTTTAATCACGTATTGTTAATGGTAATATTGATTGTAGCTTAATGTTGTGTCCCTTTTTTGTTAAATATTCATTTTTTTCTAAAAGTTCAACCTGTACAGAAAGTTCAAAGTGTGGAAAGTTATGAATATAAGTTTATACTGCCCCCCCCCCAAATAGAGGTCTCACTCTATTTAAAGCAATAATGCTGAAAATGATTCCTCTTGCAAAAAAATAACCACAACATGTGCACTCAGCTGACCTCCAAACCCTTCTGCGTCTTGAAGAAAACCCCAGTCTGCCTGTGATGTCTGAAAGAAGCATATGTCATCCCTGCTGGGTACCTAAATGTGTAACCCTATTATGACAAAGTCATTTTCATGCATAAATATTAACACCGAGTTTATGACAGTAAATTCATTAATGGTGAAACAATCTCAATCTCAAAGTAATACATGAAGGTGGAGATGTTTATTACGGCATGTTCTGCATTATGAGCTGTGAATGATGAATCACAGAGAGAGCATATTACTCCAATTTTCTCTGGGCCTTGTAACAACAAAGTTCATAGACACCAAATCAGTTTCAAGGGAACCCGGGGGCTACAAGTGCAAGACTTCTATATGAGACATTCATAATTTATGTGCACTTGATGTAGTGATATGTAAAAAAAACTTCAGAGGAATTTTAATGGGCTTGAGGCTGAGAAGGGAGAGAAAAATCTTTGAGATGGTTGCTTGGACCTTTTTTTTTTTTTCCTTTTTCTAGTGAATCACTTCTACACCAAAAAGGAAAATAAAAAGTTTTTGAAACCTAACAAATTCAGTCATTGAGCCTGTAATCATTGAGAAAAGGGGAATTTCATCTTCTTATTTCAATGCTTTATTGATCTGGTGGCTTGGCTCTCATGAGCTCCATTACATGGCCCAAGCAGTGGCCGGCAACACTGTCCAATTCAGTCAACAAAGGAAAGCTATTTCCATTGATCAATGTCCTTCCACTCAAAACAGATAGAGATTGATAATACACTTCAGCAAAATCCTACAGTCAATTAGGGCTTGATGAAAAAACTGTTGTGTGCAGGGACAACACAAGGTGTTAATAAGCACGAGCAAAATAAATCACCCACACTGGAAAGTCTATCCCTTCTCTTTGAATGAAACCATAATTTATTAATCTTTCAGACAGATGGCCTGTGTTAGTGTAGGCTATTGATCAGCAGTAACCTTTTATTTGTTTTCTCCGTTAGAAGCACAGATTAAAACAGATGAGAATTGTTTAACTCACTAACGCCCAGCATTAGGCTGCACTCTCTTCACTCTGGAAGACCAAATGTTTTCACTGATGCTTATGTAGAAGAAATCATTGCAGAGAAGGTTGAGCCTGATCATTAATTTGTCAGCCCAATAGGAAAACCCTCTCCTGATGGCAATCCAATCTAGACGGTGGGAGTGTCCATGCCCACTGAGCAGCCTTATTTGAATCAACTCAATGCCAGGTCTGATCAGGAGCAAGGAGACCGCGGCCAGGTTAAAAGAAAAAGACAGGCGAGAAAAGAAGATGGAGAAGGAGTCAAGCAGACAGAGGACCAAATATGGAACACAAAGTCTTGGAAAAAAGGCCTCTTAAAAACCTGAAACCTATAGCATTTATGAAAAGACAACCTATGAAAGAGATAGATTTATCTTTGCCCTTGTTTAATTCTTATTCTAAGCAGAAAGTTGATACGACCACAAACAAAAAGAGACAACTGCAGCCAAGCTGTTGACACACAACAAGATTTAATTCTCTGCAACCAAACCAAGTGAGTTGAACTGAAGGACAGAACTGCTAGGCAACACATTTAAAGTTTCCTGAATGTATTACTGTATAAAAGTAGCTGTCTTTGTGATTTGCATGACAAGCAGCACTGCTGTATCTTCCGATAACTGGACTGCCCTTCCTGCTGTACTGTACTGCAGGGCCCGCAAAATCCCACAGCCAATATCCACAAGAATTGGTCTACAAAAGACACAAGGGACTATACTTCAAAAATAGGCCTTGATTGTGCCATGTGGGACAAAAAGCATCACTCAAGCTAACCATTCCTCCATCTTTCACTGATAAAACCCACTTTCCATTCATTACCCTTTATCATAAACACAGGTCTACGGGGAAGCAGGGCTTAGAAGTGGTTAAGCCTGTCCCTGGCTTCTTATTTCTATGGAGCATTTATCTGATGATATATATTCCTTTTGGTAAGTGAAAGTAGTTATTCTGCTCCCAACAGGAAGGACATTGATAGGGCATTAGGGATTTGTTTATTTCAACTCAAAGCCATAGCATTTATCCAAGTATATATTTCGCTGTGGGCTCAGACCAAATTATGTCTCAAGGCAAGATAAATCACAAGGCACAAGTCAAAATGCCAAGCGTTTCATGATCCTACACAGAGCCCTGATGGCAGGCTACACTTCACTGAAAGCTATGTTGCACTGTGAATTTTCAGACAACAGCCGAGTTGGTTGTTTGTGACTAGACTGTGATAAATGTGACAGCTGTCATATGCACGTCAAATGTCTCGGTTTTAGACACTCAACAGAATGATGAGATTTGAAAAGAAGTTCATCTGTCTCCCTAATAAATCCATTGTCTTGTCTGCCTTGAACAAGGAATGCAGTGATGGACACATCCAACATTGCCAGGCTTCGTGAAATATTGTAGATGCAGAAAGCTCATTCAGTTTAAGTGAGAGTGAAAAGTGAGTTGATGTGCTTGAGTAAACAACTCAACATCACTCTAGCACAAAATTGACAGACAGGACAGGGTGCATTGACAATTTAGAGGATATAAATTACCTACAAACATTCTAAAACAAGTTTGGAGGAAAAAAGTAGATTTCTTTAATTTTATTTTTGTTTGTTTATGACAAGCCTGTGTGCAGTTGTGCAAACATCAAGGACATCTTTTCTCAAATACGCATTTTGTGTTTGTTCAAATGGCAGGCTTAAATATATTCCTGCATGTTGCCACATAAAGTGTTGTTGTTCTGGCCTGGTGTCTTTCACATGATCTGTCAAGAGACTGAGCCAGTTAGAAAGGCTTTCTTACATAAACTCCTAAACTTAGCATCCCTCTGCTGTGACCCAGGCAACAATGCGTCCTTATATGCCCAAACAGAAGCCGTTGAACAAAACTGAACAGCTTGTGTAGAGAGGAGTTGAAGGGTCATGTAAACTTGCAGCGGACTAGAAGGCTCCAGAGTGAAAAGAGGAAGAATCCTCTTTTCAGTGTCAACATTGTTTCTTGAGAGGGATCCCTGCCATCACAAACATCAACCCAAATTTCTTTAAAGACGGGGCAAAGAGAGGGGACAAAGAGGGTCCACAACAACATGATACTGTTTTAACAATGTGTGGTGTGTGTGTGTGTGTAAAATGGTAAAAAGGTCTTCTTTGCAGTCTCAAGCTCACTAACCACGGAGGACCCCCTGGGGCTTTTGGAAAGATTTTCTTTCCAACAAAGAGCTGAATCTCCATAGAGGGATGCAAATGCTGGTGAACACCTTTTAACAACCCAATGCACAGAAGGCATTTGACCCTGACAAACTTCAGTCAAGTATAAAATAAATGTCACAAAACATCCTATCCAAATGTTCAAGGACTTGTCTGATAAAGACTAAGGGCTATATCTTCCTGGCGGTGCAAAGACTGCTGTGCTTTGAATGGACTTTGCCCATATGAAGTAGGTGATATGTTCATGACAGAGGCAACAGCTGTTCGTGTTGTTGCATTTGTTTGAACTAGTCTGGCAAAGGTAGCGTGCATTTTTTAACTGCAACAGAAGAAAATTATGACATTATATTAATGTTGGTTACATTTGATGTGAATGAGTCAAGAAACAGACTTGTCTCTCTGGACAAGTCAGAAGGGGTAATTGGGAAATTGTTAGTTTACACGACCACGTAAACAACCCATTTCCTCGCTCAAGAGTTTTGGCATGGAAATGTCACCAAATCTAATAAAATGGAAATTGAAATAAGTAAATCAAAGTAGTAAATGCATCATTATAATTTTGTTGTGCTACAGTTGCTTCATCATTGTCTTCAAAAATACAACTGTGATGCCGTAATTACACTGAAAAATCAGACTTTTGTTATCTCCACAAACATAAAACTATTTACAAAAAGGCACCTCTGCTTTTGGCAACATAACTATGGCGCCATGTATCTGCATTGACACTCTGCAACTCCTGGTCAACAATATTATTTTAATACTTAGAAAAGCCAGTCTGCATCAACAGCCAGAGCTGTGATTGGCACAGCTGTTAGAAAGGTATGAGCCGAGTAATGACCTGGATGGAAAGATGATGATTAATCACCACACCGGTCCTATTTAGATTCCCTTTCACCCAACCGTGCATATGGTATATACTGTATGTAGTACATATTTACTTTGGGTATAGTGTACTGTATATAGATCTATAAAAACAGCATATACTTTGTCGTTGTTGATAAAAAGCAGTGCTGTGAATGAGCTGATGAACAATATGATTTAGATTTTTTATTAAACTGGTACAGCTTCCACATTCTTTGGCTTATGCAGGAAAAAAGGCAGAATGGAAGCATGAAAATTGTAATTATGCCAGGCTTTAAAGCAGCCCACATTTCAAACAATCCAAACAAGTGTTCTGGCAAAACTTTGCACTGAAAAAGGTTGGATAATACCTTGAAGCGCATAATATGTTGTTTGAAGAGTTTTCATGATGTTAAGATTTTCAGAACTTGAATCCATCTGAAACAGTTGGATGCCTGACACGCAGTGCACGCTTGTGGTCAAATCTAAGCTTGCATTCTCAAATCTCACAAGTGCTAGAAATACCCATGGCCAACTTCAAATTGTATGGCATTACATGACATTGTAACCCATCTAAGAGGTCATAAAGAAAATGAGGATTAGAGCAACTTAAAAAAACCTTCCGCCCACTTCTCTCTGCCATATGTTACAGAGTTCCTGGTGTCCACAGAGAGCCAGACATCTCGCTGCTCTGATCACTAACTAGCACAGCCAATCAAAGCCTTCTGGCCATGGAGCATTCATCTGCTCTCCATAGCATAGGTGGAGAATGAACCAGCAACCCCTGCAGCTCTCTCTCTATGTCTCCTGAAATAACTACAAATGCCGTACATACTCTTACACTTGCATGTAAAACAGAGAGAAGAAAAGATTTGTTTTCCTCAGACTCAGCAGAGATCACATTACGTGCCATGCCAAGTGCAAAGCCTGAAATTGCAGGGGTGGATTTTCACCTCTCACTGTTGCAAGGCATGAATTCTTGTCATTACATCAATTTATTTCAATGTCATTTGTGTGGGCTAGAGTTTGTCTAATTGAATGAAAGACAACATGACTGACATTGGACATGAATTTATTGCCCTTTCCATGCCTCCTACTGTGCAGTATCAATAAAAATAAATAAATAGCACAGTTTTGAGCTCAGAAAGTTCTCATCACAGATAATCTAAAGGCTGAAATGATTTGGAAGATTTGCAAAATGATGCGCCTATTTTGTCACAGGGGTGGTTAACTTTTCTATGCCTCACCAGACTGACCTCCGCAGGATATAGAGGCATGGAAGATGACAATGACACACTCAGAAATGCTGTTTGATGTGCTGCACATTTGGCTGGGTTGTGTCCAGTTGTGACATAGTGAGATCAGAAAAGAAGGATAGTGCACAATGGATAAGTGTTGTGTTGCTAGTTCCATGCTACTGTAGGGAGATTTAAGGATTTAAAAATGGAATAGTTCTTTTCAGTGAGTTTTTGTTTTAGGCTTCTGCCGTTGTGAACCATGTCAATTGTCTTTCAACTCTAAAAACATCTTTTAACTCTGCTGTGATTTGTCGGTTTGTAAGAAAAGTAATACCGACGGGCGCCTCCTCTGAAAAGCTGAATAAAGTTAAAAGACTCATAAAAAAAAAACATAAAATCTAAGACACACCCATCACCATATCTACTGTGTTGTGAGTCATCATAGAATATGACTCATGCAAGTACAATAAGAAGAATCAAAGAAACATAATGCTCATAACACTTAAATACTTAACACAGAATAAGTGATTTGGAATGTTGGAAAGTACAAACGAACAGTAAAAAAATAATTCATTATTTGAATGGGAAGTATAGTGTAACTTTACATTTCAACTTCTGTTAAACCAGTAAAGGTGAAAGATAAAATCACTGGTCTATGTTTCATAAGAGATGTGGCTACTTTTACTTCTTATGATCTCGCTGTGAGGAAAAAGGTGTTTGCCCGTTTCCTAAGGAACACAGTGTCCAGGGGCCCTTGGCTACAGTGGGCCTGATCGTGGGGGCCTGTGTGAAATCCAAACTGACTGATCCAGGACAGAGCCAGGATTACACCACTTCCCCACTTATTTCCCAACAATGGGCTTCCTGTAAACCACAGTCGAGTGAGCCGTTAGTTAGCCAGTGGAGCCGCAGAGTGGTGGTTCAGGGCCACTGTGGGAAAAGGCAGGGGAATCCAGCATCATGTTACTATTCCTCCAACATAAAGCCCAAAAGCCCCCACCATCAGCATCACCACCAACCACTTTGCTCCGAGTGCCTTCAGGAGGTGTCAGGTTCTGGCACCTGCTGGAGGCCCTGGCAGGTTCGTGCCCCTGGCAGGTTCAGATGTCATTCCAGCAAAGAGCCTGTCAGTGTCTCAGTGGTCAACAGGGGTGAGTTGCTGTAGTTTATTTCTGCCACTGAAGGTACTACCCTCAACTAGAAAAACTCGTTATGCATAATGTATACCAGTTCAGTATAATAAACGATTATAACATCCCTTTAGTTATAATGGATATTGAAATGAATATTCTAATATAATAACATTCTGCTAAAATTAGTAAACCATTTACGGAAGAAGAAAGGTTAAGGTAATGATTTATTTCTAATAAATTCTTATCCCAAGTCCGTATTCATAATGGGACCAGAGATTAATTGATATTATACATCATTTGAGGAAGAGGTCAATACCATGTCACTGAATCATCTCAATTTGCCTTTGATAAAATACTATCTGTAGCTTATTTTAATGCACAGCAAAATGGAAAAGAGAGAAGGGGAGGTAGAGATGGAAAGGGTGAGTGAAGGAGAAAAAGGGTGGTGGGCTATTTGGTTGAAGGAGGAGTGAAAAATCCCTCCGCACAAAGGCCATCAACAACACAAATCTTTTCTTTAGTGATGTCTTTAACAGTCTGGGAGTAGTCCATACCAGGTTTAATTATGCCACACACACACAAAAGAATGTTCTCTGTTATGTCCTAAATCACAGTGCAGTGACACCCAGCTCAATAAGTCTTTCTAGAACAATGCACCCTTTGCCATCGACATCCTCTCACAGAATACAAAAGGTGTATCATTTGGCCAGGAATGACAATTAGATGTGGAATTTACTGAAACTGGCAATGGCAAGGTGAATAGAGGTGCTCTTTGCATCTGTCATCCTGCAAATCAATGACAATTTCCAGCTATGAATTCAAGAAAATGATAGCTTTCAAATAAACAGCAGGAGAGGAAATTTTAGACACTTCAAAGCCGTCTTCTCTTAACATCGTTTTTTCCTCCATTTCAAAATGTTATTACCGGTTTATTATTTAACTTGGTCTGATAGTATTTCTCTTAGCTATATTGTTGTCATCTGTCCTAGATTAGAACATGGTAACCATTCTCTTTCTGTGGTGAATATATAATTATAGCTGGACTGGTGTCCATACAGTTGTAAATATCCCGTAGTAATTTAAATACAAGGAAGAAAAAAAATATTAACATGATAAGGGTGCCAATGATGACATTGGACAGACTCATTAAATGTACATGACACATCATTTTTGATAGTTTTAAGGGAATTTTCTCATAGGGTAAAGTAATTTTCACATTATACATTCAAAACAGTTATTTAGTTTCCTGCACTTAAAGAACAAAATCTAAATAAATCTTTGTTTAGATTTAAAAAATGATGACGCTTCAAGCAGACACTGAATTTAATAGATTTGTGTGAAGCGGTCACAAGGTTCAAACATTCACTGACGTTTAAAAAAAAAAAAAAAAATCTATATTGAAACCATCTTAGGATAATTTATATTTTGTCCAAGAATAAGAACATATAGGTGGAATCTGTAGAGAACTAAAAACATTTTGGCCAACTAGTCAAATTTTAACAGTAGTATCAACAATATTTGTCCACTATGCTGATGATACACAATTTTATTTGCAGATGAAGTAAGTAGCACTGTGTAAATATCAGGTTTACCTTTGAAATGAAGATTTTATGAAAAACCTTTTAATGTGAGAAACACTCTGGCCCCTGCGTACATTATGGCTTCTGATTAAGCAATAACCCCTGTATTTTACTATTTGTACACTGCAGGAGTATTGACATTTGCATGTTTAGAGTTTATTTTACTCAATTATGAAGGATATTATCACAATAATCATAGCTGTAGTAGTAGTGGTGGTGGTAATATTATATATGGCTGAAATAATTAGTCGATCGATTGATCACTCAACTCGTTTTTCTAAGAAAAATGCTAAACATTCACTGGTTCTAGCAGCTCAGATGTGACAATTTCGCTGCTGTTCTTTGAACTGAATATATTTTTAGTTTTGGACTGTTGGAGGGACAAAACCAGCAATTTTGCAATGTCACCTTGAGTTCTGGGAAATTATAATTAGGTATTTTTGGATTAATCGATGATAAAATAATCGTTACAGTCCTAGGACTGTTGACATTGTTGTTTTACTCCATAATATTGCCATAATTTCACCTTTCACTGTTGTAAGGCTGCTTCAAAAAGAGACGGTCAGGAATATCACTGGCAGAGAATATAAAGCATGATTTAAAACAGCTCTGAACCATGAGCTGGGCTGGACAAAGGCAACTCTAAGGGGCACCTATTTATCTCCATGCCTGACAAATTTAGGGCTGGGATCAGCAGGTGTTGGACTCAGCAGGAATTGAAGGTCAATGACACGGATTTGGACATTGAAAATAAATGTGTAAGTGGTGGTCACATCACAAAGAACAAATTAACACTGCAGCAATGCAACACTGTAATCTTCAGAGAGGTATAAAGACCGGTTAGTCAGGCCTGGAATCTCACGGAGAAAATGAGAGCCACTTATCCAATAACGAGAGCTTAATGAGGGTCCCTTTAACTAGCTACAACGTCTCTCTTTCCCTTGGAGAAACATTTGTCTTACAGTACAAATGTGATTCATGCATCATTTCTATTGTGAGAGAGAGTGCTGTAATAACGGTATAAATCACAAAGGGCCTAGGTTGGGGTAATGAGACTTAAATCTATTAAAACAACACCATGAACCCAGCTGAATGATAAAATGATGTGGTGGAGGAAAATACTACCTTCTTCGGGTAAAGCTACACCACTCTCCACATAGGCACATGGCTTTTGGCAGTGTAGAAGCCCTACTTCATTTAGCTCTGACAGGCAATTTAATACCACAAAATTACTAACCTTAGCTTTGCAATTACTTTTCCAGCTCTGAACATTTTCAACCCTTCTGTAGATGTAATCTTAAGGCTAAGGCCCCTGGATAGGGCAAACCCCAAGGTCTTAACTTACTGGAGCGCTGATCAGACAAAACATGGGAGAACATAGAAAACGTAGAGAGGATAACAGTTCACCCATCTACGGGGCAATTCCATGTTAGATCTTACTGTCTAAGCCTACCGTGTTCCTCTGCAGCCTGCCAAAAGAATGCAAGATGAAAAGTACGGATCGTGACCATGCATCTAATAGCTAAGGCATGACAAAACAAGCTCTAAGCTCATCATATAGAGGTTATCAAGTATAACTGTGATTAAACTATCATTATTCTTCTGTTAACGGTGTGATGAGCACACGTTTTATTCCTTCAGTCCAGACAGGGGATGAACTTTCTTCATCATAGTCACAAAGCCACACAGAAAAACAAAACAGAACAGACTACGCAGTTTTCTTCAACATGTCCTCCTTAAATCAAGCCCTGTACAGTTACCCTGAGCTTTTCTGCAGCTGATCTGCCTCATCCAACACAAACAAAGCCTACTTATACTAACATCCACACACGCCAATGCAATCCCTTATCAGCCTTGAGTAAACCTCCTCACTTTATCATCTTAGCATCCTAAGGATAACCTTAGAAAAGTCATATTTAATTCCCTGGTGGCCTTCTCACATTTGGGCTGTTTTGTCAGCGGGGGGAAAGGGGAAATGATTTGTACTGATCAGTCTCTGCTCTCCATGGCTCCTAACTGCAGCTTTACTGAGCTTCTGACAGATGTGTCCCCTGCTGTCTGATTAAAAATGGTAATTTCTCCAGCACACAATGTGGTGCGGTAACCTTTCATTTGAAGGATGATTGCCACACAGTGACAGACACTTCTCCATTTGTTCATTTTGTCTGTCCGCGGCGAGGATATTGACATTCAGATTTTGCCTATGCTTTCATCTTAGAACAGATGTCACAGTTGGCAAGTAGTCTAGACAGGAACAGCAGGTAGGGCAGAGCTCAAGGGGCAACAGGAGACAAGAGGCGAACATGACAATGTGCAAAACAAGTGTATGTTTTACATCAGTCCGTCCTCGTTCCCTTGCTGCAACTCACAATGACCCTCATAGAACATCTGCCTGCTGTGCCGGGCAGGTATTTGTGCCCTCCCCTCTCCTTGGCCTGTTTCTCATGCTCACAGGCGGATCTAGTGTGAGAGGGAACACCAGCCAAATTATGGAAACCCTCGCTCATGTGCGACAGGCAGAAACACAAACCTCAAACCCCATGCGGTGCGCCAAATCCCCTTGCTAGCACAAATGAGGATATTCTAATGTCAGGCTTGTTTGCAGGGGTGTAAACTTGTGGAAGTGCTGGTATCAGATAGGATATCAAAGTCAACAAGCCTGTTGCTTTAAGCTGATCCTTCTGTCCCCAGGAAAACCTGTGCTCTGTGAAAGCCCAGAGCAGCCTTCAAATGTTTCCCCAAGTGCAACCTGATCCATAACAGACAGAGTCATGCAGCTCCCAGTGCTATCAACACTCCATGCACAGCAGGGCCACTCTACTAGCCCATTCCAACATGGCAGCCAGAAAGGAAGTACTTACAAACAGTCAAGCAGTAGAAATCTGTGCTGCACATCTGCTGAATATAGCAGTCACAATGTATTACCACATGCTGAACTAAACTTAAGACTACCTTGAATTTGAAAAGAAAATGTCTACTACTATGACATTTGTTTAATTGTATAAGCTACAAAAAGTTAGACATGGAACTTCACTGTTATTTATACGAAGAACATGATTCTAAATGTGCACATTTCTACTGAAAGCCAACAAATCAGCAGCATTTTGCATGATGTCGCCCAACTAAGTCATAAAATAGGCATTAAAGGACCATTCTGGCCATGTGGAGTAGTACGCTCTTTTTCCAAGGCTTTTCATAAATCTCCTTTAGTTTCTGGCTACTTTTTAGGGGTCCAATATTTTTCCGATAGTTTAGAATTCCTCACAGCAGGTGAGAGTTTTATAGGTCCAACCTGTTTGTGTCTGACATGTCAAAGGGCACAACTTGCTTAATTAGCACCATACTATAATGTCAGGGATTAATTTAAGGTGAAAGGCGAGCACTTTCAGTAAAGCCTAAAACAGTCGAAGCAAATATAACGGAGCTAGTTTTGTTATTGGTTGTGAGATGAGGCGCATTTTCTCAACCTTTTTCTCTGGATATGAGTTGTGTGTTCCAAATATACAATTAACTTGTGAGCTTATTATTTCTTTAAGTAGATTTGTGGTGACATTATCTATACTTTATTTTGGTGTGTTCTTAAGTGCTTCAGTTTGCGTGAAGGGGAATGATCCCGATAGTGTTCCCTTTATTTTGCTTTACAAATGGTCTCCCTGTTATGTGTAGTGAAAATAGTAAGTGTGTAATTTCTGCAGTTTGTGTTAACCTTAAGGTGTGCGCCCAGGACGGCCACTGTTTTCATTAATAATTTTAACATAATCCAACATTACAGAACACATACTGAAACAGAGTGGAACAAGCAGACAGAAGAAAACGCACATAAACTGAAGAAGAGGTTCGTTTACAGCAAACTGATGTGAAGATGTAAAGTTGTGTTTTTGGTTTTTCCTGGTATGAGTCATTAAAGACCGAGTTCAATTCAATATTGTTTTTTTCTTATGTGACAGCCACACTTAGCATGCAATAAAAAAAAAGTGTAGTGAGTAAAATGAGTAAAGCCAATCCAGGAAATACAGCTTCTCGTTATTGGTTCTCTATAACATTTTGTGACGTGTCCTGTAGTATTTTGCGAGTGTCAGACTTTTTCAGTGTTTTTGGAAAGAAGGGTTTGGACAGGATTTGGATAGCCTCTGCTTATCCTGTTGCTCACCGTCAGCGTGGATATCATCACTGAGACTGCCGACTGCTGCTGTTTATTTGTTTGTGCCATGCATATATGCGCATTACATGTTACTTACAGGTTCAGACAGGAGCATAAAGTCATGCTCACCGTGCAGATGAGCCGATCATCATCTGATCTACCAGTGGTTTCTACCTGGCCAGACACCAAAGCTGCACCATTCACCTGTACCTGTAACATTTAGCATGTCGTGATATGTCTACAGATAAGAATGAACGCCAATATCATGCCGTCACTCCATTCACTCTCCTCCACTGAAGGTTTAACTTTTGCCCTGCTCAATCTGAGATGACTGATTCTTTGAACAAAAGTGATTTAGTCGACAGTCGAAGCAAATTTCTGTCATTCAAACTCAACAAGTGAGTTGTCACACCATCTCATCACTGTCCATCAGCACAATGACAGCTCCGCAGCTCTTTGGACTACAGTGTCCACACAGAGGAAACGATCAGAAACAACCACCAGAGCACAGCGGGCCACATCATGTGAAAAAGCTCCTTGGGTGATAAAGGTACTTATAACCCTACATATATTTATGGATACCATTAAAAACAAAACTGCTATAAAGAAAATAGCTGACTGCAGAGCAAAAAGCCCGAAGGACCCAATTTTCTCCTGAAGCACCTGATGGACACACTGACAAGCAGATTGCTTTCCAGTACCAATTTTTGGAGCATGTGAAAAATGGTCCACACAGCCGATATGTGGTCTGAGATGAGTCATAAATCTTGTTTTATCTCCTCCGTGGTGGTAGCAGAAAAGGATGAGTTGCTTTTTTTTCATCTCATTCACATGTCTATCTGTCTGTTATCTGTGCCCTTGAGCAAAGATTACTGATGCCCTGTCTTTGATATATGACACATCACACACAGCAGCTTTTCATCCTGTGAATTAACCCAGAGAGGGAGAAGAAAAAAAATGCAAACCTGACTGCCGTCAGCCAGGGGGGCTCTCTCACTGTTCCTTTGTGCCCCTCTGGCCCCCCTTCCTTACTCATATGATCCTTCCCACCTTCCTTCTGTTAGAACCATTGATCCCCTTCTCTTCCCTCCCTTCTGATACAGAGCAGACAGGGAGCAGAGAGCATCATGGGTAGCCAAGTTTGGTGGCAAATTGTTTATCTGACCTCTGCACGTCTCTGCATTTTATAATCTAGTGTGTGTCACCCCTGTCTCATCCCTATAACAAATAGCCCCTGTCAGTTCCTGCTTCCTTTATCAGAAGCAAGAGGTAAGGAGAGGGCCACTGTAAGTTACTGCACAGGAGGAAATCTCCTACAGAAAAACAAAAATGGGATTTCGAGTCAGTGATGAAAACAGAGATTCCCATAATGATGCCTCAGGAGCAGAAAAAAAAAGGATAAAAGGCAGAGATTAAAGAAACAAATGGTGGCATATTATATGTTAACAGCTTATGTATGTCATGGAGGAAGAAAAAGACTGCGATAGGCTTTGAGGAGAATATTACTGCTGTGTTACTGTCCCTGGCGAGGAATATTTTATTATTCAGTAACCAGGAAGGCAAGCCGCATTGAGTGCAGCCTAATGTATCATCTCCTAATACATCTGAATAATGGTGATTTAAATGAGTAAGACAAATAGCAGTGACCACTTTGTGCAATCTAAAACAGAATGTAAAATAACACATTAGGCCTGGCTGCCACAGTGGAAATTAAAAGACTCTGCATTACAGAGTAATAACCATTTCTCTCCCAACTCCAGACTTCATTAACCCAAAGCTAATCTCCCACTCAAACTCCCTGATCTTCACATGCCACGGGGAAAAATGTGTTCGGTAAATACTGGCTGTTTTGTGCTTGGAAAAGGGCCATAGAGCAGAACACTGTCTACATTTCTTTTTTTGTTTTCCTTTTTTCATCTAAGTAATCCAAAAAGGTCATAAATAAAATATTACGCCACAAGGAAAGTGCTGTAATCCATTATCATAATGGCAATGTTCATGATCTATTTCATTAACATGCAGTCTTTAACCCAAACAAATGTGTTCCTCACCCCAGTGTTGCATTCTCATTTACAAGATACAAATGTGCTCATGTGTCTTAACCCAGAGAGCTGCAGGTGTGATGCATCACCAGCGAGCGACCAGAATGAAGCAACACTCGCCATATTGTGCACTGTTGCTGAACATTACGTTACATTAAAATAATACACTTTATTTCTGGGCAACACATATGACAAGTCTATTAATAGATGATAAGGTTTATACCATACCATTTTTATAGGTATACAATGGGAAAACTCTGTATAGCCTACATAGGGTGCTGCATACACTACTGCTCTGCATGAATGTGTTATGATAAAAAAATTACTTATTGTTCTCATACAATAAGGCCGTGTCAGCTGACAGGAGGCTGTTCTGACAATATGCTTTATGTCGGAGGCACCAAGAGCAAAACATTAAGTGTGTTTATTTCGCACAGTGACATTCATACAGCACCATTTAAAAGATGATGTGGACAGCAGCGTCCATATGTGTGAATGACTGCAACATAAAGCTGGAGGGCACGGAGGCCTACTTTCTGCCTCCTGTAAGTGTTAATATAACCTTTTCATCTGCTCACCCAATGGCTCTCCTGAATCAATTCCCCCTCAGTGTCCCTCAGCGTCTGTACAACTGGCACCTCCGCAACTTGTTCCATTTGTTATATTGTGCTCCATCTGGCCTCGGTCATTTGGCTTTTTAATTTAGTTGTCTCCTGCTCTCTAATTTGTCTCACATTTACAAATGGCATTGGCCGCCCGTTCCAGGCTGCCCCTCATCAGCGGCAGGAATACATTTGCACCAGCCGCCGGGCCAGCCGTAAATCCGTAATGCCAGGTTATTAATAGATAGTAACAGATGTTTACTGATTGTTGATTACCAGTCTTGTTGACCAGTGAAATCTGTTCATAAATGGAACAGAATTTATAGCAGAGCAGAATGTGCACCTCTCCCAGGGAGGGAAAACGGGAGAAACCGTGCCAACCTTTTAACTGAGACAATAAACTGAGGTCTTTCCAGCTCTTTCTCTAAATCTGCCAAAAGCAAACTCAGCTAAACTGTGTATGTTCAAAGTAAGATCTAATCCATTCAATTAGGTTTATTTTAATGAAATGTGTGTATTTGTAAATCTGGATTTAAGACAAGCCTTTAAGGACCTGCAGACACCCAAACTAATGGGTCTCCCTTTCACAATCTAACTCCTCTTCCCTTTTACTACTTATTACAGTGCAGCTATGAAGTAACTGTTTGGCCACAAACACATCGCTGCAAAGCGACATGACACATTTCACTTGTCACTCAGCAGCAGTCAGAGCTGGCAGGCTCGTGATCAATCTTTCACTAAGCAGGTGACATTGCTGACTTCTAACAGTTTGCACATCACTTTGGAGAAACGTTCCCATAAAACTATGATTAAATGTCACCAAAATAAGGTGGCACAAGGGGAGAGCCAATGCTGTTCGCCTTGTTTCATATATTTCTATTAAGTTGAAAAATGATTTCAAGTATTACATTTGTTTAGTATCACGTTGTAGCACAAAAGAAAAGTTTGTTGGGAAAAGATGGCAGTTCAGGTTTTGCAGTCAATCAGCTAGTGTATTATTCCTCCATTAACTGCCTCTCCTCTTAAAAGAGTCATCATTTCTGTGTACGATTTTCTATTTACAAACGCTATGTCATGAAATTGGGGAGCCACAGACAGCAAGTTTCAAAGTGTGACAAGTTATAAAACTTTAAAGCAGGCAGTAAATAGCTCTGTCACACTATCCCCAGTGTTATATTACCTGGACACATTTATCTGACGGGTGGTAAATCTCAATTCCCCGTACCCCCCAAAAAGGCAAGGAGAGAGGGACAAAAACATATGACTAGTTAATCAAATGAACATGATGTATCGAAACGGAACATCATTAATAATGTCAGCTAGGAGTGACAGCCGTTTTTGGGAGCTGAAGCAAGAGTCTAAAAAAATTAATTCAATAGTGCTTTCCTCCTGCTGTACAGTTATAACAGTCCCAGGAAACAGTTTGTATTCCCTAATATTTTTTTTACAGTTGCTTCACCTGCCTGATATCCTTCAGCCCTTTCCTTCAGAAGCTGTCAAAGCCACCAAGTATAATATATGGCCTCTCCAATGAGAACAGCTGTAGCCACTCTCTCTGCTGCTGCTGCTACCCTGCCCTGCATGAAATAATACATCAAGATTAATTGATTTCCCGTCACACTCTTAGAGAAAAGAAAATTAATTTTCATGTATCCCCACCCCCCCACACCCAAACCCCCAGCATATGAATTTTGTACATGGCAAGTAATTTAAGTTTTTAATTATTCATAAGGACTAAAAACATGATAACGTGTTTTACAGAAGGCCCCAAGGCCGTAGACAAAATCTCTTTCTCTCCATCAATCTATCATAGTCAAACATCAATGTTTACTTTATTAATGCTGTAATGGATATTAGCTTTATATACACATTTTATCTCACCTAGTCAACTACATTCACTGCAAGTCCTGTATCTGCCCTGCTGAGGCACCACCCACCACCAACAAACAGGAAGCTGTCAGGGTATGACATGCTAACCGTGTGTCAGCTTTAAGGACACCAGTATTACCATCACCTACTGTATATGCTAGAGCAAACAAAACACCACCACCACTAATAATAATATAATACTATACATAATAGTAATATTACTATAAATATTTTTTTTTACAGATGAAACAATGCTAAACAGTATGTATGTGCCATTCTGTAAACTGAGTGCTTTCAGTTTTGACTCTCAATGATACTTCAGTATATTCAGTTTGAATGCAGGACCTTTACTTAGAGACAGACATTCATCCACAAAAAATACAATTACTACTGGTTTTACTAATACAGAGTAAATCAAACTGTAAGGTCATCTTTGGTGTGAGCGGACACAGTAACAACCCACTGGAGTCTGTTTGCTCCGCTATGCGTACTAACATTGTCCAACTGTGTGTCAGTGGATGATTGAGAAGTATGTCTGCCCACAGCCACCGGTGTTATGTGCAAGCCAAAGGAGGATGCCATGCCACTGACGCCGTGGCAACATGCAGGCCTGACTGGCAGGCAAGGGTGCAGAGTGATGTGCATGCAGCACTCCGATCGTCCGTATGATGGGACACAGCAACGGTGATGAACATGAGGAAATTACATTCACTGAAAGCGATGAGTGCTCCTTCACAAGCTTCTGTGTGCACGTTTGCAGATTTGCATGCAAGTGCCAGAGTTTATTGAGGAACAACATTTACTGTATGAGCAAAGGCTTTTCAAAAGCAGAGACATGCCAACAATAACTGAACAAAGTTCCATCTCTTGTACTGAAAATACCCAGTAAGGCCACACACACTTTGTTAAAAGCTCACAAGAACAAAGGAATGATTAACGTATTGGGTAAAAGAACCCCTGCAACCCTCACATTTGTCTTGTCTGATAGTTAGCAAGAGTGTAATTATAAGGTGAGATGTTTGTGCGTGCATGTGTGATATCACGTGTGTACATGAGTGTGTGAGTATGTGTGTGTTAATCTTCTCTATGCTCTTAACGTGGTACTAGTTAAATTGGTGTGTCTAGCAAAAGGTTCTAATTATGGTTGTAGGACTAATTAGCATTTGGTATAACACCACAACAAATGCCGCAAAATCACACTAATCCCGCTATAAAGTGCCTCAAGCTGTTTTGCTGTACAATAAGATTTAATCGTAGCACACTGCAATGGGCTAATCATGCACTCCTGCTGAGCGTGTTAAATCATTTTTCACTCCTTCCAGATTGTTCCTATCAACAACTATTCCCAGGAACCCTAATAAGCACATATCTTCATTAATATCATAAAGCCTAAATGATATGCAATCTCAAAACATGCTTTACCAAATTATTAGGCCACTAACCCCATGGATACTGGTGTGGAGATTATTCCACAGGGGACAGGGGATACTGGTGGGTGTTGATGACACATTCAAAATCTTTGCAATAGGGATGGGAATCTTTGGGAATTTCGCTTTCAAATTTGATTTCAATTCTTCGGGTTACATTTAGATTCAAAATTCAGTTAAAGGTTTAACTGTGGTTTATTTTTGCATGACGAATGATTTGCCATTTGACCCAGAGCCACAGTAGTCACATTAACCTAGAACAATGCCAGTAACAGTTTCCAATGACTAAAGTTACAAAACCTTCACCTTTCCAAATTAAAAAATCCATGCTCCCACAAATTATTTCTGACTGTATTTGTCAAACTGATATTCAAGACTGCAAACATACAGCTATAGTGTAACTACCACTTATGTTTCATATATTGCAGTTGACTTTAAACAGGAGTAAATCCATCCTATATTAGCATTCAGCACACTGGAGAAGGAGCCTAAAAATTGCACCCTATAAGCTTATGTATTGTATGAGTGGTTGCTTTATGCTCCTTCCCCTTGACATTACAAAAATCTATAATGTGTGCCATCCTCAACAGGCTGACTGAATTTATTTTTCCTTCGCCAGATCATCAGTTAGGAGTTACATAGACGGCACTGACTATATTTTGAGAATAAAAGTTCAGCCTTGACCTTGGAAATAATAGTTTGACAAAATAATCTTAACTCAGGGTCCACTTGCTTTTTCCAGAGCTTTCAACTGCACCTCTAAAAGATCCATGAAATATAACTCCCTAACCAAGAACAAATACCTAGAATGGTATGGTACCTGCTATGAATAAAGATATCTGTTAGGAAACCGTTCTCCCTTAAAACCTATGTTAAATGGCAACGTCATCTAATGAAATTGTATGCTGTAAGGCAATAAATTCACACTAATAACCAGATGCACAGAGCCCATCTGTTCTGAAATGCTAAGAAACACAGATGTGATCTGAAAACCAAGGGGGAATACAGATAATATTCGACATCGATGGTTGGTTACATATATGTGGATATGGAAGATCAAGATTGGTGGAAGAATGCAGATACTGATAGATGAGCATTACATGAAATAAAATTCTCCATTTGGTTATTCAGCACATGGCATGTATCGTAGCCGACTGATGTATAATTTATTTTCTTTGACATCTGGAGTTAATGTTCCTTATCTTGGTAACAAAAACAATTTAGAAAGGCAACTTCCAGAAGTCAAACTATGCCATTTCCCAGGCTCCTCTCTGCTATCTGTCTCCATTGAAATATTCTCTATTTATTTTGGAAAACTTAAACAACTGCTGTTATGTCCGCCTAGAGCTGGCATAAGCCAGAGTAGCAGATTCATCATTATAATACTTAGCACTGAGGGAGAAAAAATGCAGAGCTGCACTATATCGCAAGCATGATTTAGGCCCTACAGAGGCCACAGGAATTCAAGCTGTCAGAGTCTGAAGTAAATTCAGTTCCTGTAAATAAATTGGAGTGTCCAATGCTTGCATATGCTATCTGGTTCTATAAACCAAAAGGGAGGATCCTTGACTACAGTTGTGTTCTGGCATATTAGTGAGTGTGTGAGATAGAATAAGAACAGAATGAGCAAATATGGCCATGTTTTCCCTGTGTACCAGATCACAATAAAGGGAAATGTGTAAAGAGAGGCTGGGCAGATTTACAAGCAGGCAAAACAAAACACCTGTCATGCTCCAAATGTATTCAGTCCTCTTGAAACAAGCTGTCTTGTCACAACAATGACATCTAACTTATTTAGATGCATCTAAATTGACAAATATTGACAACTGCCCTGTTGCTATGCAACAAAGAAAAGGTAGCAGCCATTGTTGATGCTACACTGTATTTTGATGGCAAATACAGTGTTTACGTAACTACGGTGGCACACTGGTTAACTACCAATATTGACATTGTGAGAACACGTGTATGAGAAAGCACTGATGTAGACGGTATTCCAGTCGCTAATATTGCTATAAACGCTTGGTTTATGATTCATCATCTGCGGGAAGTCCAAGGGCTAGAACATAAAACCGCTCAGCTCTGAGAGGTCCGGTAGAGACATACATAGAGGTTACACTGCAATCTACAAGCTTGACTGAATCATTGAGCACAAGGTCACAAGACTGATACTACTGTTAATGGCAATATTAAAACCAAACAAGGTTGTTATTCCAAAGCGCTACACTTTGATTTGAACAGACAGAGCCTGCATGCCCTACAGTAATCCTGAGGTTACTAATATAATCGTATTTTTTGATAATGAATCAATGAATGATAATGACAATTTGAACATTTATCTTCATTGCACAGGAAGACAAAATGTTTACTTGAACAAAGAGAACCAATCAACCATAGTAAAGCTAAATAACACATTTCCATTGGCTGTTTGGTGAAGCTGGAAGGGAAGAGATCGGCTTTGGAAACTATTCGTATGCAGAAAGAAATACAGTATGTAATAATGAAATATGTAATCATATGAAAGAAAAACAAACGGACCCAAGGCACGTCCCTGTGGGACACCAAACTCCACCAGGAATGTGTGCAAATATGTACAACCTATGTCTGAAGATTTTGAAGACATAGTGCAGCCCTGACAAAAATCAGTGACCTTTCAATAAGATGGACATGAACCCTAAATGGCTGTATTCAATCAGCCAGCCTAACACATTTGAATGCTGCAGGATATCCTATTTAATCCACAAATTATGTGGCCATACACCCTCTGTCAAAGTCAACAACTCATCTAATTGACAATGTCATGGCTTTAGATTACATTTTACATATTGAGTTACAAATTCAGCACACACTCATTTAACCCACAAACATTCCGGGTGAACAGTACATATTACTGTATATAGCATGAAATTAGTAGCATGTTTACATGCATTGGTATGGAGAAAAAAAAATGTCTTTATTAATTATACCTCAGAGGTTTGTGGTGTGACAAATAACCAAGAATAAGACAAAAAACACCTACTCATAAACCACATTATTATCAGGTTCCATTTTATGGCAACGTAACCTATAATAGCTACATCAGTACTCACACAGGCTGTTAAAAAGAACAGCAACCAATCAAACATTGTTTGCAAAATCCCTGTCAGACTATGTGGTAACAAAATTGCAAATTAAATGCTTCAGGACAATGTATATAATGGACATTGAACTTATATGTGGGAGCTGTATGCAATTTCAAGCAAAGGAAATAAGGGAATAATAAAGCTTCTCTTTCAACCATCTCATCATAATGATTTACAGAGTACTCTATGCAAACATGTTATCTTTTCATTTCTCATAGTGAAACAAATAGCCACTAAACCCTCCCTGTGTTTTGCTCAGGTCCCTTAAAAAAAAAAGAGGGAAAAAAAAGCAGATTTGAAAAATGTAAGGCTGCAAGCTAGCCTGCTTCTCACTACTAGCTGACACAGGCATTTATAACCTTAAAAATGACTTCTGGGTACCAGGTATCCAATTATTCCTTACCCAGGAAGCAGTGCTAAATGGAGCACTGCAATGATTTACTCGCAACCTCTCCTTTTATTAAAACACTTTGTCTTATTGTTTTATTGATTTACAATCCGTCCTACTTTTTTGGCATCTGAAAACAATCAAGGCACAGGGCAGCAGAATGTTTGGACATTAATCGTTAAAAGACAGTGTTTTATTCCTGGCCTGGGGTTTGCTGCACCAGCTGCTGTGCATTCTGGTAAGAGGCAGTGATTTATGACCCGGCAGCAATAACGATGAGGCGTGCTCATTAACATATCGACAGGCTCCAAGATGGATCATCAGCATTGATTATTTCATGGCCTGTTGATGCCATTTGTTAAAAGAGAGAGGGAAAGGGGGAGTGAGAAAGTAGGGAAAAGAGGAGGAGGGAAGAGATGGGCTGGTTTAGAAGGTTTAAGGATTTCTCGCTTGAATCCTTGCAGCACAGGCGAGAAAGACAAAATCCCGACTCCTTCAATCACCACAGCCATCACTCTACTGTCAGAGGAAAAGATCAATGATTGACAGCATTTAACCAGTCCTCAGCACTTGGCAGATCCATACACAAGAAAGGTGCTCGGCAGGGAGGGCCATACAGATCTGTCTTTACGCATGCTGTAAAACATTACTTCACAGCGAGAATTACAATATCAATCAGTCAACGTCATTCTCTATTCAAACAGGGAGAGCGCATACAGTAGATGTCATTTGTGTTCAGTATGCTAGGTGATAGAAAAGTCTTACTCTGTTAGTAAAATGCAAAGGCAAGTAAAATAATGGCTGTAGTAGTTATGTGATGGTAAACAACTGTTGCCATAACAAACAAAACTAATATTTACAAGATAATACAAAATTTGTTATAAAACAATTTTCATCACAGGCTACAATATATTCCATTATGTAATTAGCACATACTGTCCATTACTATAAAACACTTAGGGGTGAGTATTTTCTTCCTTTTTTCACCAATCAAATGGTGGCATACATTTTGCAGTCAAACTGAACATGTCAAATTAATGTTGTTGGCTTTTTCACAACAATGTCCACTTGGACACTTGACGGCAGCTGTCTTATACTAATTAGTCAGGTAAGATGGAAATGGAAAGACGTCAAAACTCTCGCATGCCAAGATTGAGCTTGTTGAGAAAAACGCACTACAAAATTCACTACTTTTCTGCGAAGTGGAAAACACTAAATAAGCACATTGTCACAGAAAGCTAGTTGTACCCTTGCATCATTATCTCTACCCAAAGAGTTTCCATTTCTATTGGAGCTCTTAAATGTTCTCCAGCTAGTGAGCTTCTACCAACTGACCACACTGCTAACAATATTCACTTACACTATTAGTTATTAATTTATAGATGGTCTAATTACACTAAACATTGACAATCACTGTCATTTTCATGATTTAATGGACAAAATCCTTTAAATTTTCATCCTTACTAATTATTCACTCTAAAAAGTACCTTGAAGCTGTAAGTCAACTTGAATATTTAGGTTCTAAAAGATTTATCTATTAGTATGCAACCATACAACCAAGGAAACCGGTACACAACCATGTGATTTTTAAGAGAGATGAACCCCTCTGATGTAAAAGGAAATCAATGATTTGAGTACATGTTTCATTATGTTCCCATTTCATTTCTGTCTCCCCTAGTTTGGTCAATAGAGGGAAGAAAACAACAGCAGCTTCTAGCCTGTAGTAACCATCAAACAGCATTAAACATTAGGTACTGTATATGTGAAAGTTATAAAAATGCTAAATATTTACCCTAAAAGCTACACTATAACAAAAGCACAACTTTGTCGATATGCTATACAGTAGATTTCCTCCTCCCTGACAGGAAAAGGGATGAAACTCTCCCCACTCTCTTACAGCTGTGCTGTCATTACTGTGATAGAGTTGCCATGGTGACAGGTGCTAATTGATGGGCCTATCATTCATTATTGAGTGACAGCCAACCTAGTGCTGGCCCTGACTGGCATTCTTCTGGACGACTGTCACAGAGGGGCTCAGAGGAGCTGTAACCTTAGTGTGGAGGTGAGTCCACAAGCACGTAATAACACAAAACCACACACACACACACACACACACACACAAGCATGAACACAGGAACAAAGACATGCATGTCCGGACTTGCGCAGGCACGCCCATCAAGCTCTCAAAGCTCAGGCTGATGTGCACATGAATAGCCAACGAAAACCTTCACAGTAACCGCTACATACAAAGCCAAAAAACACACACACACACTCACACATGCATTCCACACACTCAATCAGTCTCAATGACATGCGACTGACACATATTGACCGTCTAATCTTTGTTGGGGTCTGTGGTAGTGTGTGTGGTAGTACACCTCTCTCACACACACACACCTCCACACTCAACATTATCAGCTGTCTTCTGTACAACACGTCTCCCTGACAGACCTACCAATATCGGACTTCTGTGTTTTCTAGACATTGAAGCAATATGCAAATGGACGCAATCTGCCCCATCCTCTTTTCTTCACAGGCCAAATAAATTAAAAGCCATGAGGAAAGAGAGCCAGTCAATTAAGTGACTAAGGGCCTGGCCTTGAGGAGGTCTTGGAGGACAGAGAGGGAGCAGTGCAGTTGTATTACTGTGTGCTGATATGCGTGTGTGTGTGTGTGGGGGGAGGGTAGTGTCTCACCTCCTTTGACAGTGGGGGCTTGCCCTGCCTCTTGTACTGTAAAGACGAGGGCTTTAAATTGCTTCCGTCACCGGGCCCTGAGTAATGAGTGTGATTCTAATCGCAGTTCCTGGGGCCATCGACATTAGTCTTAATCTGAGCAGGGCGCTCCAACACCACTGACAAGTAATGCAGAGCAGGTAGGGGCGTAATGAGAGGACGCACGCACACGCACGCACTGACGCACACGCACCCAGGTTACCCCACCCAAGATGCAGAGGAAGGCTTTTGTAATAAGACACAGTTACTAGAACCTCTCTCCCATCTTTCTCCTCCAGGGATGGTTAGGTATGCAGGGGCTGTGAAAAATGGCTGAAACCTCCTTCACACCACCAGTTCACACTACTGCAGGGAGGTTTGGGTCTTTGGGCATACACAGATGAAAAGCCAATTCAAACTTCAGCCTGGTTTTATTTGATAATACAAACGGCAGCACAAATATTGAACAGCTACACTCTAGAACTGTTAAATTATACATGTGGTATATGCTTGGAATAAAACGGGAAATGTATACAAAACTATTTCATTTTAGGTGTTTTCAGAAACAATAGGTCAAGTAAATCAAGTTTTCATCAAGTTTTGACAGTAAAATAACAAAAACATATGCAGTGTGTTTTTATGCTTAGGATAAATAGAGGAGTATGTTTATTGTTCTTTGTGGACACTAAATTCCTCTAGCCTCTGCATGCTGTCACAGTCGTTCACATGCATGGGGGGGGGGCAGTAGCAAGGAAGAGAGTCCACTGGCACTGGGTTAGCGGAGGGCTAAATTGCTGTGGGGCTGCGAGTGGCTGCATAGTCGAGCAGGTCGTTCCTCTCTGTCTCTCTGTGTTTGCCTGTGTTAAACTCCCTCCTCTGCCCTCATCCAGTCTCCAGCTCTGTCCATCCATCAATCCCAGCACTTTGTCAGAGCCCACTCCATCCTTACTGCTGCAATAACAAAGGAGAGAGGGCTGGGGAGAGCGAGCGTGTAAAAGAGAGGTGTACGCAATAAAGCAGGAGACAGATTCAGAGGGGACAGAGGAGGAAAGAGGGGAGGGCGGCCTCCGCCATCGGCCACTGCCTCCGAGCCTTGTCACTGGGGAGCTTTTCACCTCCCATCTGCATCGGTGCTGATCTGGTGACAGAGGCCCTGACGCGCGTCGCCTTCTATTGCACAGGCAAGCAGAAACACTAATGCCGCGCCCCACCTAGACCACTCACCTCTGCTCAGACAGCCAAGACAGGCAAGCTGGCAAAGAGGAGTTGGAAGGTGGCAGGAGCTGAATGGGTGACAGAGGTGAGGACAGGTAGCATGAGGAAGAAGAGAGAGGAACTCGAGATGGATGGTAGAGAGGATAAACAGCAGGAGGAAAGTAGAAATAGCTGAAAAAACAGGAGCAGAGGTTGGGAAATGACGGAAATATATAAAAGTTATGAAATAACCTAAGTTCAGACTTGGAAGTAGATGTAGTTGGAGAGACAACTAACAGCAGATAAAGGTTGGAAGGAGTTGTGTACTCAATTTTCCTGCAGTCCAGTAGGAAAGTGGCTCACTTTGTTTTTCCTTCACTGTGCATCGATAGAAATCACGGGGAGAAAATGTCTCCTTAATTAAGGCTTGATCAGCTGCGTGTCAGTGGTGGTTTGGAGGCCGAGCAGAGTTGTGGGGCCTCACTGACCTAGCCACTCGCTCAGGCTGAGACGCAAATGTGAAGAGGTTGATTAAACTCCATCACCAACAGCACAACCGTAAAGCCTCAACACAACAGAGCACATGCAACTTGTGATGATAATATTATAATTCGCAGTGTAAGAAACAGGGATGTGCTGATCGTGTTTTTTGAGTCTGATCCTGAATATTGAGTATAAGCCGATATACCAAGCCTACATTAAAATGAGCATATGTACATACGCCCGACAACTGAATGGCTCTTCATTAAGAAAGCTTTCTTTGATGGTTTCCTATTCTGTGTATAAAACCCTATGATGCTTTGTATAATATCAGTGGAAAGAGGACTGTCAGAGGGGATCTAGCGTGATAGGACGCTTTGCACAGGACCTGGTCAGCCCAAGTGTTAATAAATTATTGAAGTTCAAATGCAGATAGTGCAGATCAAGTGCTATGAGATAACTTTGCTATATAAATAAAATTTAATTGAACTGATAGAACAACAAAGCTTTAGACACATTGTACACCTGAGAAATGTTAGAGAAAATAGAGAGAAAACAACAGTTTTACTACAAAAAGTAATTCTCGCAACACATGATGAAAACAAGCAAAAACAAACAAATTACTGGAAACTACAAATCAGTATTGTTCTGGAGTTTCACGTAAGAAAGTAAAGTCTCCTCATGACATTATATTAGGGGTGTTAAATTACTCAATAAAACAATCTATTCAAATGTCTGAAGGGAAATACAACATTCTCAGAACACAGCAACGCACAGCCGGCTACAGAGTTAGCATGGAATTCCTGCTCATTTCCTCACTTGGGAACAGAGTATGGCAAATTCCCTCATGCATGTAAGCTTAGGATCCAACCCGTACAGCAAAGTCAGTACGTGTGGGTCTAATTCATACAAACATCTAGGCCTAATTTTGTTTTACAGGTTGTTGCTGTTAATGAAAAGAGCATCGGCACAGACCAAGCGCCGTGAGGAATGATCAAACTTGAGTCTGTGCATCTTCAAAGGCGAGATCTGCCGATGCTGATGACGCCGTAATGGCTGATCAAAGGGGAGTTACAGCACAAGTTTATAGTAAGATTACTGGTAGCTTACAGATGAGGGCATATGTTGAATGTAGACATGACACTGATTGAAAAGCTCAGATGGTATGACATGTTAGTGACGGTTGGAGGATTTAGAATTGTGCTTTCATACATAAGAAAAGAAGGAGAAAAAAAGACACACACCCTTGTTACTGCAGGGAACGTTATTCACTTTCAGAAGCGACCAACTCCGCTGATTCCTTTGTGAATTTGCCTGCCAACGCCGCACACACTATACACAAAGCAAGCAAGTCCCTCTCTCACTTTGTGATGCAGTTTCCAATCAGCCGACACTAATTAGACAGCAATAAACTGTTATTAATCGGCTGGACAGCATACAACGAGCCGGATATAAATGGTGGCTGTCAAGGCCTTATTCAGGAACCAAATGAGTATTCTCAGTTCACTGCCTGTGTGAGGCATCACCACCTACTGTATGTCCTCTAACAAATGTTCACTATTCACCGTACTGTTAATAGTGTTGGCCCCACGCACACACACAGTGTAATACGTTGTCTCTGAATGTAATGTCACTGTGAATAGTGTTTCCAGAGTCTTTCAAATGACACAGAAAGCCAAACCATCATGCACACAGCTTTACAGGCATTGAAAACAGGTCCTACTATTAATCAGCTCACCAAAATTGATGTCTCATAATTATCCTCCTCCTTCCTCTGTCTGGGTGACGTGGGCTAAGCATCTTCTTTGAGGACTCTCTCAGACGGGCTTGCAGATAACGGCCCTAATAAATGAGAGCCCTATTTACAAAGTCAGCTCCACTTTAGCCAATCTGTGCCTGGAGAGAGCAGTTAGGGCTGTAGAAATGAAAATGTGTATCGACAGAAGGGTGTGGGACAAGCTCCTCCAAGGCAGCCAAGACAATCTATTAAGGCCATGTTTTTCAACATCTTGATTTCTACCATTTTATCAGGTCTGTGAAAAGCCTCACAAGAGGGGCATTTATGATAGAATGTGATTGGATTACACTGAGCACTAACCATGCGTGATTGGTTTAGCTGAAAAATATTAAATTCCTGTCTAAATGGACTGGGGGTCGATATTATATCTTCTGCTCTGGAAGGCAGGGTAAGGGGGGGTGAAGTTAGGGGATTTGATATTTTATCACTCATTTCATGCTTTCGTGCGGCATGGAGACTGACACTAATGCACTGGAAGGACGTGGTGCTGACAACACACCAACATATTCATGTCCGTTCTCCCCTGGCTCAAGAATCTTCCGGACTGAGAATAATCTGTTCTGAAAAGATGAAGCGGAAGTGGGTGTGTTCAGCTGTTCTTCTCATAAGTGGTTTTGAGGAGAAAAATGAAGTCATGGCCAAAAGGATCGGAAATGACAATGAAACCAGAGGAGAAGGGGGGAAACTGCATGGGTGTGGGATTTCTTAACTGCAAAAGGCTACACATTCAGAAAATCCCTGATTGTAGAAAACAAAAACCAACACATAATGTGGAATGGAGGGAGGGAGGGAGATAAAGAGAGAGGGAGAGAGAAATCCGTGAATAAATTCAAACTTTGTGTCCTGTGAAGAGCAAATATGAAAAAAGGCTTAGGAGTAATGAAAGATTGTTTATGTATTCTGGCATGAAATGGGGCGGTGTTGTGAGGGCGGCAAGCGCAAGGAGACGGATGGACGGCAGTGACAGGCCGGTATTCATCCTGCACGCCCCAGCGGCCGGACTGCTACTGGCGCTTGACAGAGCAATAAATCACCAGCTCTCCAGTCTGTACCTACAGCTTATTACATCCAAGATGACAAATAAATAATAATCCCTGTCACACCAGGCCTTTGCTCAAGGATTGAGCCAGAAACCTTTTGCTCATCACTCTTGATCTTAAGTGAAAACACTAGAACAAGGGAATTGAAGGCCATGCTTTACTGAGCTTATGAAAGTTGGAAAGAGAGAGAGAAAAGAGGAAAGGGAGCCAAAACTGAAGGGATGGAGAAAGCGAGGCTGGGAGAATGATGCTGCCACTACAAAGCCTTTCTGGGTGTGAAGGGAAATGATCCAGTAAAGAGGGGGAGAGGAAGTGGGAGGGAGGGAGGGGGGAGAGAAAGAGAATTGCCCTTGTGCTCTGCAGGATGAGTGTCGCTCATTCAGTTGAATAGGGCTCTGGAGGATAAAGTAAATCAAAAGCCTTCATCACTAAACAGGACTAGCAAAGTGGCCGCAAATAGCATTTGCCCTTTAGGTTGGAACAGCTTACCATACCATTATAGTCCTCACCAGCTGTTAGAATTGAATCATAAGATTCCTCTTAGTTTTATTATTGTGACTTTTCACACAATTTAGGCGAGAGTTTAATTAAAAAGTACATGTTTGCAACGAAGAAGACAAAAAAGGAAAGGAAAATATTGGTACAGGAAAGTAAGCAAATGACCTCCATACAGACTCTAGTATGAGAGAGCTGACTAAGTATGGTATAAAACTAAGAGTATAAATACTCTTACATAATCAGCTTAGAGGTAATTTGCTGCATCATCATGCATAATTCTACACGACACAATTTTTGTCATAAGCATGACATTGCAACGATACACTGGTTAATTGTACATCAGGCTGGAAAATGGCTGCACGGGGGTGATATATGTTATAGTAAATGACACTTCATTACAATAGAGAATGGTTCGAATAGAACAGTCTCATTGTTCAATACCTCACTCCACTACCCTTTTAAAAAACAAGCCTTCTCTCTTAAAACAAGACACAATTTACTTAGTGCTGTCCCCCCATAAAAATTAAAAGCCTTCTACAACAACAAATGAAACAGCACCGGGGTATTGTAAATCAGATGCGTCACTTTCACCAGCTCACCCAGCCTGGGTATTTCATGGGCCTCTACACCCCTCTTGATGTCTATATGTGTGCGTGGTAGTGTCCACACTGTGTGTATGCGAGTGTGTGTGTGTGTGTGTGTGTGTGTGTGTGTGTGTGTGTGTGTGTGTGTGTGTGTGTGTGTGTGTGTGCGCGCGCTACTCTACAAAGGAAATAGGGGCCTCTGATTAAAGAGTGCACTGTCATAAAGGTTACTGAATTGCAAATGGTCCTCTCCATCTTCCCTGTAATGGAGAATGGTTAAGAGGGAGGGAGAAAGAGAGCAAGTCTGTGTGAGAGAGCGGCAAAGAGAGAGAGAGAGGTACAACCATGATAGGAATATAAACAGGGAGTCTCAGCCAGTCCCCCAGTCTCAGACAAAGTCCCAGTCCCTTCACTACTGCCACAAGAGACATTAATCACTGGATCACCAAGCCATGCTTAATTGCAAGTTGTATATCATGGTGCATGCAGTGGCTAAAGGGGGAAGGAAACTCATTATTTCAGTTTGCTGGATGCAGGGCTGGGTGCGCCTCATCTGGACTCCACCACCTCTCCCTCTCTGTCACAGTACACCTGGGACCAAGCTCAACGTGACAAGGAAAAATGGAGTATGCAGTCACCTCCTAATTAATATAGCTCTGCCACTATTGTTGTACCACTAAGGACATTCACGACTGATCATAAACGCACTCAACCAATCACACACGGGCACATCAGCCGGGGCTGAAGCCGTGTGACTGACATACGAGGAATCGTTTTATTAGCCACCTACATGCAACATTTCTGCTCATCACCTATGGTGACATCAAGATCTCTGGCTTATAAATGGTAGCGTTTGCACTGTCAATAGTGGGAGGCCTCGCTTGAGTCAAGGTCACAAAGGCTTCCGAGAGAGGCTTTTTCAGCTAAAAAGAAAAATGGAACTAACTCCCAATCGGCCACTTTTATTTAGATTTCTGCTAGTGCTTCTGTAGGCAATATGCTAATGAGAGGGACTTGATAAATGACTCGTAATATTTCCCAGACATTTTGCTTTCCCTCAGAAGTTTGCCAATCTGATGTAGCTTGAAGATAATAAGGCATACTCCGTCATTATATCAATTTTTGTTACCCAGATATTTCAGCCCATGTTAGTAATGATGAGCAAAAAGCAAACGAACCAAGGGCAGAGACTGGCACCATTGATCAAACACTGTCATTTAAGCACCGCTAATCCTACAGACACAGAGAGGGGGACGCACTCACACACATACAACACCCCCACTCATAACAAACCCACACAATGTATGCACAAATCTGTGCATGCATGTCTACACATGCATGGATGCGCCAAAATGCATGCACAAGTGCACATATTACACAGAGAGAAACATACAGGCATAGAACCTAAACATAACGGGGTGTGATTATGGAAAATTATATTCACCATGTACACCGAGTTGGAAAAAAAACATTTCAATATTTTCCAGAAATATATAATTGGTTTATGTGTTCCCTTAGCAAGCAAAATATACAGTATCTTGCTTTAATGACTTTCAGTGACATTAAGCCTGCTCAGATCTAGTTAATAGTCCATAAATAGGCTATTATTCAAGACTGTCAGAGCTTTGGACTCATATGTGACAGGTTCCTCTTGTTCGCTGTATATTGTATTCAGGCATTTGAGTGTATTGTTTGAATATGCTGTGTTGTTTAATGAATGCACACCCCATTTTAATGAACACTATTGTTTTGTTCAATGCCTTTTTGACTAAGCAAATGTATTTCTTATACTCATTGCCTCATGTTCTTTTCATGGAAGTTAATCGGTCTACAAAGTAAAAGACTACAAAGTATAAAAGCTTAAATAGCTATAGATTAAAAGTGCTGTTGTAATATCTAATGTTTATTCACATCTCACCATCATTACCTTTAGAGATGGTCATGAAAATCTTCACACCAATGCACTCGGCTGTGGTCACATGGTCAGGACCTCCTGACTTTAAGAACTATGCCTGACCCCTCCAAGTTTAGCTCTTTGCCAGAGTTGTAAAACTCCATGGCCTGGGAGGGAGGAGGGCGCAAAAAGGGTCAAATGACTTCTTCATGGTTAGTCAAGTGGTGCAGGACAGGTTCCACAAGATGCAAAAATGCCTGAGAAGTAGTCGCTGAGGGGTCAAAGTGCACACAGAGTTCACTGGCCTGGCAAAGGACACAGAGGGGAGGAGTGAATCAAGCACAAAGAAGAAACAACAGGATGCAAAAGTGACATGAGGGCTTCCTTCACCTTAGTTTTCCCCACAATTAGGGATGCTGGAATAGGAGGAGGTGAGGATAAGATTAAAAAGAATGAGCTGGAAGTTTTTGCCCCCCTGCCACACATGCCCTTTGATCTGCACAGACTCGGATCCTATTGTTGAGACCATGCTGTCCGTTGCTAACTATATGTGGACAAAACAAACTCCAAGCACAGGCATGTTTTCTCCAGAGGTCCATCATATTCATAACAGCCTTTCAACACCTGTCAAACAGAATTGACCAAAGGCAACCTCAAACACAAAGTCAGAAATCAAACATAATGGATTTTAAGTGAAAAGAGGTTGACGGAAATAAGATCAAGAACAGGAAGAATGCAATGCAACCCAAGGAAGCTACAGTACATGTTCCCAGTGACCTGAATGTTATTCCAACTAAACAAAACACTCTGCTTTCTGAGAAAAC
Source organism: Gadopsis marmoratus (assembly GCA_036023855.1). Classification (NCBI taxonomy): domain Eukaryota; kingdom Metazoa; phylum Chordata; class Actinopteri; order Centrarchiformes; family Percichthyidae; genus Gadopsis; species Gadopsis marmoratus. The sequence goes on from JAVQJF010114026.1 coordinate 39,202, forward strand.
ATCATTTAAATGCATGACCACAGCTGGCGAGATGGAAAAGTGCAGCAGAATAGAGCGAACAACAACTCGGGGAACACCTCATCTACAAGACAGCCACAAATATAATAATACAATTATATAAAAACGAACCTCAGTAACATTTGGGACACAGTTGGGATCTGTAGACGACAAAAAAAAACAACAAAAAACGTGACGCGCTAAATCTTTCACTGCAAGGGGGCACTAAGCCAAAAAATTGATGTCGCCAATCCTAAAAACCTGTCTGGCAGCCAACATATTTCTGAATAAAGAGTGGTTGTACTATAAATCTAGCATAGTAACTTCAATGAAATAATATTAGAGGAGTTAGTTTAGATACAGTGTACAAAAACAAATGAGTGTGTGCCGATATACTTTAAAGATGACATTACCACTACAGTTTAAAAGAAAAGGAACACTGTCAACGCAGTAAAAACACCGCAGAGGGGATCTTTTAGGCCATTTGCACAGTCAGGTCCCAGTTCTTAGTAATGCAACTGATAGTTCATCATCTCCCTTTTAATTAAAGAAGCCACTTAACAAGCTAAGTATATCTCATGGAACAGGACATGGCAAAGGAAATATCTTTTCAGCACATTATTAAAAGAAATGCATCAACAGGGCAGGCGTACAATGGGCAATTAACAAAGCTCCAAGAAGCCATAAATCCTTCATTAACAAACAATCCTGTCACAAAGTGCTATGGTTGCAAGCAAGGCCTAAATTCCTCACCAGTCAGCCAGGCTTATTTTGTTAACGTGAGTATATGTTAGGAACCGAGAAACGAATGTAAACACCATTCTATGAGATCTCTGAGCTGTCACTTACAGGGGAGATTGCCCCTTTTGATTAGAACCAAAGCAGTAGTGGCTTAGCTGAACTAATATTTGTATGGCCAAGATAAATCACTCAGGCTTTGTGTTACCACATGCTAGTCACTCAGTAGTAATAGAAACAGTTCTGCCTCTCCGCCCGCCAGGCCTAATGTCCTCTCTGACCGAGAATATTACATGTACAAAGCAATAAGGACAGACGTCAGAGCAGATTAGCTGGACCTGTTGAGAAGAGGATAACCCCAAAATGTGTAGTTTTGGGAAAAGTAGTGACTTTTTGCTGCACCTGCATATCATTCTCTCGGACAAAAAAAAATTAGATTTACAAAAATCCAATGACGAAATCCCTTCAATACGCCTGCTGTGCTGTTGTAGAGCTGATGTTATATTACACCACACTCACAAATTTTGGCAGGTAGTAAATCAGTCAACAGTAAATGCCATCTTTTATCAGATCATAAAATCTGCTTGTAGGCATTTAATTTCCCCCCCTCTTGTTTTAACGGGGAAACAGGCAGCCTAGAGAAACCATGTTTTGTTTTTATAGAGGTTACAGGAAAAGTAGAGTGTGTGTAAACAGGGCTAAGCCAAGCACTTCTTATGGATTTGTTTTTGCCTGCGAGCGACAGCAACATGGGGAAGTGCCACTCTTGTGAAGGCAGGTATGTTTGCTCTACGGATTTTACTTGACAGATGAATGAAGGGAAAATTGCAAATGAATGTTTGTTTTCAGACAGTTACTATGCTAATGCTTCAAAGCAATAGCTATACTGACATCAAGACGACTCGCAGGAAACCTTCAGATTTAAAATTAAGCTTAAAGCTTTGTCACACAGTGTTAGATTAACAATCGTAGGGATACTACAAAATACCAAAAACGCCCATTTCTCTGAGTGACCTTGTCTTGCAGATAGTTTGATCTGTGTTATTCAGAAGGCAATGTGCAGACAGAGGCATCAAACTACCTCAGATCTCAGCCAGTGCTGTATCCCTCCTTGGCCTTAAGGGGCAGTCTTTACTTACTTGACTTCTATTAAAAGGCCTCTGTGTCTGGGGTAAATTGACTGAGGAGCGGGCCTTGCCCCAGTCACTGCATCACCCGACCCTTTACTAAACCCCTCTGGCCTCTGAGAATTGAGGCCCTTATAAACACTATTCACTGTGCTCCCTTTTACACTAGGTGAGGTCAGAAGTTCATCTCCCAGGTTTTAACAGTTAAGGCCGAGCTGTGAACTTGTGACCTCCTGGAGTGAGTAGGAAGAGGAAGAGAACAAGAGGGAAGAAAAGAAGAGGGGGGGGTCATCTCTCTTCAATGCAGAATGGCTGGATTTACAGCTGCATGCTGACTGCAAGCACAGCAGAAAACACCTGATAGCATCTCCTTGGGGGAGGAACCGCCCGACCCCTTTGTTGTCTCACTAACAGTCATCCCAGCACCATAAATCATGTTAATTACTTGACTGATGGAATAAATCTTTTAAAAAGTCAGTCTGTGGCAGTGAGGCTTGGAACAGGAGGTTCCCGCACCTCAGTTCTGCTTGCTCTGCGCTATCTGTCATCCCATAGTCACTGTGTAATCCGTCCATTTGTTGTTGTCCAGGCGGAACTTTTGAAGATGTGGGCAGACTAAGGGAGGGATGGGTGTTTGTGAAACAGACATCTTCCAGTAATCCATCTTCCTACGGGGTGGTCTCTATGGGTTTTCATAAAAACAAAGCTAATGTTAAAAATCAGAATCAGCAGGTTGTGAAATGTAAATTGCGCAATGGTCTTTAAGTCATAAGCCAGAGGAAGTATCAAAGATTATGCTTTTAACAACGCTATTTGTCTGCTTTTAAGAGAATGGTTTAAAAGCTAGATCAATCATCAAGCATTCAGACCACAGACAACTATTATTGTATGAAAACAAGGATAAAGTTATTTTTGAAAGCCATCTCTTGTGAAAGCATCCATAAAATGACATTTATTTCCTATTGCTACATGCTGCCAGATTACATGGAAACTGCCATGGTCCGACTCAGAGCCACGAAGCAGCATGCCAAAGACATGAAAGGTCATTCACACACACAATAACAATCCCTCTAAGAGTGCACTCACAGGCTTGTGGGTAATTACAGTTCTTTCGCTGGAGTGTTTTGTGTTTCGCTTTGCTTGTTCTGTCTCAAAAGCTAACAACCTCTCATTATTCACGGTTTGAGTTGGGCTTTTTTTTTCTTTCCCTTCAGCAGGGCAAATTACACACAAGAGTGACAGCTCTCAGAGAAAGACAGGACCAACAGCCTTGCCGGGTTCTGGTAAGTGCAGTCTTAAATCAAGGGGGCAGGGACGCTGACTACAGCCCTGCAGTCTGTTGACTTTGTGGCAAGGGCAGCAAAGGGGTTGGAGACATGGATATACTGTACTCTTACAGTGCCCACTACAATAAACTGCTTTCGATAGCAGCCATAAAGTCTACATGATATACTATTCTAAGATACTCGTACAACACTTCATATCTTAAAAACTGTGCAATCTATCCACTGCAGGAGCTTCTGGTCCAAACATAAAGAGGGCTGTCCTAATTCTAAGATAGAGACTTTATTGAGGCAGGTAGATCTGTGTGTGTGTGTGTGTGTGTGTGTGTGTGTGCACTTCAAGCCCTTCAGGCCTTCAAATGGCACCACACAGGGAGGCTAGCACAGACAACCAGAACTCTCACATACTTGAACATGCATACACACACACACACACACACACACACACACACACACACACACACACACCTACCTGCATGGCTAGTTTGGGGAATGCTTCTCCTTCAGAAGGATTTATGATGGCAAACAGAGGGTAATGAAACCCAGGGAGATATTTACCGTCAGTGTCAGAGCTTATTATCCCAGGGAGGGAAATGGGGTCAACAAGAAATACTTGCTGAAAACTGGGTGTTGTCTCTCGTCTGAATGGGAAAGAAAAAACAGCCTTTCCTCTGTGTCACCAGAGTTTTAAGATCTCAAAACAGGGAGGTCAGTGTTGAAGCTTCAAACATCACCATGGCAGGAATAACTGAGCAATTCACTGAGAACGTCTGATGTTCAGATTATTTTACCGCAGCATTTTGCCCATGGTGCACAGTTTAATTACTTCGCTATGGTCCATAACTCTCACTGGGCAGCTGATGTGGCATCTCCCTCTATTTAAAGTGTACACAAGACCACCATGTGAACATCAAGATGATTTATACTCGCCATACACAAGTATAGACTTTGCCTGACGCACACGTCGCTGTCTGATATCACACACTCAATGACAGAACATTTATTAGAATACAGTCATTTCATGGCTTAGGCGGTGCTTTACTTTGAACAAAGACATAACACCATCCTGCCTGCGTTATACAGACTTGCTGTCCCCCACATAACAAAACAGGGGGAACACATTTAAAAGAGCAGGCCACTAAAACATCATTGTAGACTTGCTTGGTTTCAAACAGCCATTGATCACCACTTGTAACTTCCTCAAGTACACTGTTAAAAACAACAAGGTCCTTGAGGAACGTTTGGAGGTTCTTCAATCTGAAACTGGAGGAACCTCTTAAGGTGCTTTGAGGAACCTTAAAGAAAAAGTACTTTGAATAATTCATTCTTAAGGTTACCTGAGGAACCTTTTGAAGCTCTGTGAGGAACCTTTAGAAGTTAGAAGTTATTATTATTAATAATAATAATGACAAAAATTAAATAATGATGATGAACCGCAGCTGTTATTAATCACGTTTTTATTAACATATATCAGACTTTTGAGGGTTGAGCATTTATAATTTGAAAAATTAGATAAAGCGGAAACTCAATAAATACACAATATTACAGTGGAAAGAATACAATAAACATTTTATAACAGCAATAAATCCATTAATACAACAATGCAATAATAAGACTTGATTCAGGCTCTAGAGTGTGTGTGAGGACTGACAATTTTATCTCTCAAAATAATCACAGGCAGCTGACAAAATGGCTGCGTATCAATATGGGTAGAATTCTAATGCCCCATTTCTCACATATGACATTTAGAGCAAGATTTGCCATTTTGATGATCTCTATTGGAACTTTATCATTTGACTTAATACCAAACATGCATTGTTGCATAGAAATGAGAATCTTCCTTACATTCTCTGCATATTTAACACCCAAATTAAAACACATACCCAGGAGGGCACCAACTCCCACTGCGATGTCATCTGGCATTGACATGTCAACTCCATCCAGGTGAAGAGAGATGTCACATTCGGCACTTGACAGGGTTCCTACTCATCATCAGGACAGGTGCAGGAGCCTTTGCCACCTATGAAAAGCACACAACAAATACAGAATCTGACATGAATATATCATATTTACAATGTAGTGTTCAATCAAGCACCCTCAGATTTATTTTACTGCAGTGGCAGGATAAATGCGGTTTCTATTGCATATTAATCTGGTTAATTGAGCATTAATTAGATATCAAGTTCGTAACAATGTCATTATTTTGCAGTTAAGTCGTAAAGTGCTGGTAAGCATAAGGTTTGAGGGTTGTTGCAGACATGTGAAGTGCAGAAATCCTTTGTGTGTCACTGACCACTTTTCACATTATGCTATTAGATATGTCTACCCTTTGCCATTTTCCCATTGTTAAATAGGAAAATGTGGGCATTCCGAACCAAAATAATATTACATACATTACTTTACCTGTGTTGATTTGCTCATTGCTCACAAACAAAACAGACTACACACTAATGCCACATGCTTGGTCAAGCATTTGGACGGTGAACAGAAATACATTAGTACCATCTCTTTTGCTCATGACAGTCTTATGAGCTGTCGTGTTTTGTTTCGTTTAATGGAACTCTGGACTGTATTACTTTTTTGATAGGTGAAGATGCCCTAATCCATCCCGGAAATGAACTGAATATCAAAGGCCAGGTCTGCCTTGAAGAGGTGATCTACCCAAGTGAGCTCATGACTTTAGGGGAGAAATCCATCCAAGTGTTCAAGCACCAATTTTGCTATGTAGTTTTCAAAAGGTTATGATGCAGTTTTCAAAACTCGCGCTGATAGGAATTAGTCAGCACATCTGATTTGGAAGTTACCTGATCAGGTTTACCACAGAAGCAGCTTTTTTGGCAGTACCTTATATTGTTATATTATTTGTGGTCCTAAAGTCATGGTTGGCTTTAACAAAATTATAAAGAATGAAGAAGAATGGCCGCCCCACATAAAAAATGGCTAAGTAGGCTATAGAAATTGCTGCTCAGCTGAAAAGAGGAATGCTAGAAAATATAAAGCGCACATAAAAAGCTGCTGGCCTTCTCAACTGAAAATGCCTTTAGCTAGACAAACGTCTGTAGTTACCTAGCTTTTGCGTCGTGAGTTAACATTCCATTTATTTTAACAAGTGGGCTATTTTTTGCGACCAGGCGTGTATAGGCTACGTTTTTATTCACACGAACGTATCGCTTCAGACAGAAACAAAACCAAAAACCAAACTCAACTTCAAAATGATTAACTTGTAACATCTCTAGCTAGTTGTTTCACTGTGGCACTCACCTCTGTTTCCGTTTCCCTGGTAACTGATACAGCAGCACCGCTCCGCATAGCTCATCTCAGAGATTTCTTGACCCTCTTCTTTAGAACTGGTCTGCTCCTCCTCACTGACCAACAGTAGCCCCAGTGGTACACAGCACTGACAGTGCTGCTGCTAACCGGCTGAACTACCTCCCACGGTGAGTTCGTGAGCCTCTGCAATGTTGTTATTCGTATCGTTCGTTTGAATGGTTTTGAAAAAAATGAAAATGAAAGGAACTTGACGTAAAATGTCTGCTTCCCTTGTCCTTCTCTTCTCTTCTTCCTTGTGCTTCTCTTTCTTGAAAAAATATGATAATAGACTTAACAATCTGCAATAAATAGGTCATCCCGGATTTTGGTGAGATGGGCCCCTATAAACTATTCATAATATTTTTATTTATTATATGTTCATGTTCTCAGTTGTCCCAGTTGCTCTTCAAGGAACTACTCAGTTTTAACAGTGCACAGCATATAGTCTCTTGTCTTTATGGAAACACTGAGCACAAGTTGCAGATAAAACCTACAGTCAAATGTTGATCTCTCTATTGACCGAGGAAAGTTTAAAACTATGAAAATATTTGGAGGAAAAGATATGTTACCAAAGAGTAGCCTACTATTTTATTTCATTGGACAACAAAGCAGTTTTACTGTACATTTATTTTTACCCATTGGACTTTCAAATGAACATTTCACCCTTACAAAGTCACTATGATCCTGCTCCCCTTTGGTCTCTCTTGCCATTTTCACATACAAGGACCACCATGATAATGCAAGCCAATACCACAGTATTGATCATGCTATTTGCCTTGACTACTTAAGAAAAGGCTTGTCAATACAATCAAGAAAAAAATGAATGAGCTGTCCAAACAAGCTTCTCCGCAGATAATTAATTCTTCCAGAAGATCATAGAAGCACCGAACTGGATTGGATGTGTTGGAACGGCAAACACAAGAGAAACACAGTGGTATGATATTAAAACCAGACGAGTATTGATGCATTCCCATTCACGCACGACTCCACTGAACCAGAGCCTATGAGCACATTCAATTATTCTTCTCCTAAGCCATTACAGGGAGAATGGCTAATATTATCCCCGCCTAATGGCAGATAATACACAATATTGGGGAGTTCAGTGTACTAAGCATTTGCACAAGCCTTAGTAAAGTCCCATACTTAATCATCCATCTGGTACTCTGGGGAGTAGGCTGGAAAAACCAGAGGCAACATTTCTGTTGGCACTGAGGCCAAGCTACAGCAGAACAGCACATGTTCATCAGAGAAGCATGATAGGACACAGAGAAAGGGCTGTACTCTGTTACAGCAGACATTGGACGATTATACATTGAGAAAATGAGTGTTTGTTGTGACAGATTGTATATTCTGCATTAGCAACATCTTTTAACTTAAAAAAGGACCAAAAAAAGCTGAGCAAGGAGATTTAAGGAAGTTAAGGTGCAAAAACATTAAACAACATTAATATAAACAACAAAGACTACAACTGACCTAAGTTAGGCGAAGCGCTTCACGAATATCAAACAGCTCCTCTAGAACTTGTATCCTTAAGTTTGCACCATCATTTCCTCTGGGGAACAAACTTAAATACATCACATTGGTTGAGATCCATTATCCATCACAGCATCCCCATTCATCTCAAATGCATAATTTCTATGGGTGATGTGTTGCAGTTCCCAATGCATCACCATTATTTATGGTTTGACATTATAAAAGTAAGTGCATAATTTATGGGCCTAAATTAATGCACTACCTTCTATGTACTGTCTGTTTTTCAGAGATCCAAAGCCAGATTGCCGCATGCCAAAACTATGGAGCAATCCCATTTAGAGCAGAGAGCCCACAGCAGCCTTGATTTATGACAGTAAATTAAAAAGAATGAAAAATTTATGACAGCAATTTGTGGGCAGTCATAAAACTATTATAGAACTTTGAAGTGGCGTTTTGTCCTTTTGCATGTAAGTGATGCAAGATGATCCAATGTTACAGAAATATCGCAACTCCTCTCATTTGAAAAAGATCGCCACTGACTACTTGTGCTAACAACGTGTATCAAAGTTGGGAAGTTAACCGACAGACAATTTTAATGAATTCTAATGAGAAACAGTGTTTTAGAAACCAACAAATCACTACAGCCAGTACATGCACGCTAAGTGTGTATTCAACCTCTCTTCTGCATGAAATCGAAGCCCCAGCTGGTATTTGAGTGGATGCCAAGCCATGATTGAATGAAAGCCCATCCTTGACTGACAAATGACATATTAAGCTTTCAGTCAGCAGGGGAGGGGAGCCAGGCATGTCAGTTACCTGCTACAGCAGAAACTCCACTTGTCAATCTGCCATTGGCAGGGCTAAACAAGATCTGAAATGTTAAAAGCCCTGCACACCGTAGTTTTTCACTTCCTTGTGCGTCCCAGGCACTTAGACATATCAGCCATGTGACGGCTATGAATCAGTGTCTGCCATGAATGTCAGAGTATCGCATTCATAAGTGAAATACCATTTGTCAGGCCTGTGGGCATGCTCCTCCAGTTTCATGCAGGATATGAGAGAACATCAAAATGACAGACAATTGACTGCTGAATATTAATAGAAAAGTGACCTTCATGAGGAAATATACATCATCGGGTATTTCATGTATACGACACGTTTCCTATAGGCAAATTAGACATTCCCATTTAAATGGCAGTGTTAAAGTTAGTGTTTATGTATGTAATTATGTTTTTGTGTAGTCCATGTGTGGGCCATTAATAAAGATCGGAGCGTGCATGTGACAGAGGTCTGTGGGGAGTGTTGGGCAGCTCTGAGTGGCCCTCTCCTTGACTCTGAAGGTGTTGATTATGGATGATTAATGGCGTAAAGGAACAGGGAAAGAAAGGTCATCTCCGGGGTTTTAGAGGGAGCAGCTACATTGGGAGTAATTAAGACACTTGTGTAAGCATGATTAATACGCACACACTGACGCTCTGCACGGTAAACAAGGCAACCAGATGGTTGAGCTATGGACCTCGAATTCTATTTCTGCGAGTACAGCAAGGTATAACAGGGACCGTATGACATGATTTTGCAATGTCATGCTAGACTCGATACAACTGAGGTAAATGGTTAACAACTTACCTATTTGGAAGAAATGGACCCAATCAGCATCCAGCAAAGGTAGACATGAAAAAGAGAAAGTCATATTCAGAATTAATATCCATTACAGGATATTACATACAATCATGTTTTATTTAAACACGCATTTAAATGTCTGACATGTTCCTACATGCTTGATTGATGCAGCCGATAGGCCTACATTACATGGGCACAGCAGTTCAGAGTAGCATTGGAAAATGAAGATGAGCCAACCTAAGATGACCCACTGCCACAGAAAATCAATCAACATCACCACAGTCTTCTCAGCACACCCTGTAACCAGCTTTTACTCATATTACACTAGCCTATCATATCATATAGCGTTAACTCATGGGCAACACGTCAGGTAGCACGCTATGCTACAGCAAAGCAGTCATAATTACTTGCAAAATATCTTGATGGATGAAAATACTAACCGCGGATGTAGTGACAGTTCAACCCAAAATTATTTCAGTATTTTTAGCTTTAATTACAGCCCAGGTTTTTAAATAACAAAACGACATCGTTGCTTCAAATTCGCATAACTATTAATTATTATAAAAAACTAAGCTCCCACTCGGGCCTCTCTCACGCTGTGGTCTTCTCGGTCATGTGGCAGGCTTCTACAGAAGTGCACATGAGTTGGGGCAGTTTAGGAGACAGGTGTCACTTCACACCAGTAAGCAAAGCGAATATATTATACATCTTAGGTTTTAGTTACCAAGACAAAACAAAAAAAAAAAATTACAATTACACTGATCACAATGTTGTAGCAGCAAAAGTACACTGCCTTGGTAACAGTTACGCTATACGTGCACAACACAATTAGGTTTATGATGACTGATGAATGTGATGGTCACCAAGGACTCATACTAATAGCGCTATTAAAATAATAGCTGACAAAGGTCTTCAACTTCAGCTCTTGTCTAATAATCACTGACAGTAGAATAGTACAGCTATAATCACTCTGACTAAACTCATTATGAAGGCACGGGGGCTCGGGGGCTGTAGTTGGTGAGAAGTTAGAGCCGAAGCGTGGGGAAGCGGGGACACTGAAGAGAAGGAGAGCCAAGCGGAGGGGAGTGTTGATTCATGCCTGGTGAGACGCTACCATTCTCCACAGTGTTCAAACCTCGCCTCTGTCCTTCACTTTGTTTCTCATCTGTATTCTGCTCACATATATACAAAAAAAATGTTTTTTTTAAGCTTGTGCATTCTTGTAAAGTTAGGTCAACATCCATATAACGACCTCCTAAATAGGCACAGCACTAACTGATTTATGCTCGATGGGATAACACACAGCTGTCTCTTCCCGATATTTGTCGAGAGAGAAGGCCCTGTGTCAGCGTCTTCTCAAGTTAATTGTAAGTGAGTTACAACATCAGGCCTACAGTATGCTGCCCGGCTTCACATGTCAACAAGCAGATGACTACCAGGGCTGACAGTCACCAAGCAGCTCCACACGATAACCCAGCCTCGACAAGAGGCCTTGCGACGTGATAGTGCCACAGAAGACAAAAGGGATGGGCTCCATATGGCCTGGAATCGCAGCCTTCAAAAAGAAAAAGAAGGGAACCGTGAAGAGAATCTGCATGACAGCGCCAAGAAGCAAGCAGCATGGAAATGGGATCCCGGCCAATACGACACTGATTTAGTGCTAAAGCTGTTTATAATATAAAGAATGCAGGGAAGATCAAACTGCTTGAATAATTCTACGTTTAAAATCTAGGGCAAAACATTTTTATGTGCGAGTGTATTTTGTGTGTGTAGTTATCATACTTACCAGGTCAAAGTTTTGCGGTTTTCCAGAATGATTGGGGGGGGGATTTAATTCATGTAGAAACCGTTTTAACCACTCATTCATCAAGAGCAGTCCTGTTTAGTGCATATTTGGACAATCTGGAAAACTCTTATTCCTGAGTAAGATAGAAAGCAGGTCTTTTCACTTCCTAGCACAAAGTGCACACAAATGCTGGCAGCATATTTCCTGTTGGAACCCCGTGTCTCCTTTGTCCCATCCAAGTTTGTTAAACCGCTGTCATTTCAATTGTTCTGCTATAGAAAAATTATAATCCACCTGTCAACAATGACAGGGTGTTGGAAAACTTGGATAATGGATAGAGTAGGGCCCTGAAATTCCAACCAGGCCACTTACTGCCAACTAAAACCATTACAAAATGACAATTCTTTTTTCAGTTTATTTGAAAATTGCACTGAATCACCACTGCCTCTCTGACCATCTAACCACAATCAATTTCCACAGCCAGACCCAGAAATGAATGAGAGAGGGAAAATGAAATATTGACTTGTTTGGTTAGGGGCTTTATCTCCTTCCACTGTCGACACCATAAAAACGCCATCCATTGACTGATTCATGAGGCCATTCTGAGCTATTTCCATAGGTAATCAACCTTAAAAGGTAAACAGTAGTGTCCACAATTAAAGATTAATGCTGTCTTTGGCCAACTTGCACGCTGGTGTCATCAAGGTAATTAAGGAAAGATACATTTCCACAGTTTAATATAACAATAAAAGTCAAGGAAAAGACTTAGAATATGTTCTGCTTGGAAAGGACTAAAAATATAAGCACAAAAAATATAAAATGAAACAAAAAATAAATAAATAAGTCAGGATGTTAAATCCTGTAAAAGATATATGAAAATTATGTATAGCGTTGATTCCTCTGGTGACCCCTGTACAGTTAGCATGCTGTTAGTTCACCAGTGTTGTGTGGGCTTGGTTTTGTTCACACTCGGGGACTATACAGCAACAGCCCACTGACAAAAGCTGAGAGGGATCGCTTTGATCTCTGTGCCTCACTAAATCAACACCAGACAGGGTTCATGCAAAGGTCGGCAAAGTCATCTGATCATCACATTCCAAAACCCAAGTATTTCTTGACAGCCCTGAACTTGTGCAGGTTAAATGTCACCAAATGTTCAGGCATGACGACGGAAGATGGACAAATTTAACATGCCCCTAATGCAAAAAGAGAAATAGATTGGCCAAAGCAAACAAGTAGAGGCAGAAATGTGGTTTTGTTCCTGCAGTAAGTGGATTTAAAGCTGTAAGACATATGGCATTTTATTATTTATTCATGCCAGCTGTCATTTTCACAGTTGTGAATTCACAAAACAAGAGAAAAGGTAGATTTGCTCCGTATATACTGTGGAAATCAAAGGTTAGGCTAAAGTTTACATCACTTCGCGCCATTTGAACATACTGTATACACATTTCCCAAGCTTTGATACTGAGCAGAGCCCAGGATAGCAACAGCAATACAGTTCATGTTCACATCACACAAACACAGCGGTTTCCCTGTACTATACAGCCATTTACACAGGGTCACTAGTCTTCACAGGAGACCAAACCTATCATAACACAGCTGTGAGTACAGACCTCCTTTGTATTCCTAGAAAAGAAAAAGGGGGGGGGGGGGGTAAAAAGATGAT
>JAVQJF010114029.1:0-36306 GCA_036023855.1 Gadopsis marmoratus
TCAGAATCTGTTCAGGGAGCGATTCCAACTTGCAGCTTTGCTCACACATTCAGCTTTGCCGCTTATGTGCGTAGGAGTGTTTGTGCACATGTAGGCTTCTCTGCTTTTGCCGTTTTACATTTTTCCTTACTTTTTGTTCTTGATTTGCGTGGCTTCTTGTGTGTGTAGTTGCAGACATAAACAATGGAAGTCGGACCTGCCGGCCTCCAGCGTCGTCATCACCTTCCACAATGAAGCTCGCTCTGCGCTGCTGAGGACTGTGGTCAGGTAGGTGAATGGTGTGTGCTGCCCACTTAAAAATCTTCTTTGATTTGCAGGCCGAAATTCTCTTCTTTAAAAAATGCTTTTTATCTTTCTCTCACTCTCTGATTTAGTGTCCTGAAGAAAAGTCCCACTCACTTGGTCAAAGAGATCATTCTGGTTGACGACTACAGTGATAACCGTGAGTAATGCACGCAAACAAACTTAATAAGATTGGTGTGTTAATTCATATTTAATGTGTGCATCATGTGCTTTGTGTGTGTTTCAGCGGAGGACGGAGCGCTGCTGGGGAAGATTGAAAAAGTGCGCGTGTTGAGAAACGACCGCAGAGAAGGTAATTGGAAGGTTTTATATCCGTTTCATAATAATCCATCTCTGTGCTGGTTCCTGAATGCCATTATTTACCCCATGTTTATGTTTGTGGTGAAATGATTTTCGTTTTTGTGATTTACTGTTTTTCGTAATTGATGTGTTGCTCAGGACTGATGCGTTCGAGGGTTCGTGGTGCAGACGCCGCCACGGCACCAGTCCTCACCTTCTTGGACTCTCACTGTGAATGTAATGACCACTGGCTAGAGCCGCTACTGGAGAGAGTGGCTGAGGTGCACACAAACGCACACCTTCATTACATTTCATTCCAGGACATTTTCATAATTATGCACACACCTTAATAAACGTGTCCAACAAGAAAAACGATGAAAGGAAAAAATACACTTTTTATGTTATGATACTAAAAGACTTGAAGGTTAAAGGAGGTGGTACTTTAAGTCCAAACAGTCAGCAACACACCCTGCTGTGCAGCTCACCACTTGGTGAAGTCACTCTGGTTTGACTCTAAAAACTGTGTTAAATCAAAAAGATATCATGCTTCTTTTAAAAGTGACAGTGGAGGTAAAATACAACCGTCCTCAGCTGTTTATATTTTGATGTAAAGCATCAGTATATTGCTGTTTATTCATTGCAACCAATACAGTTTGACTTTTTTGGTGTGCTCTCCATCAGCAGGGTTAGTGCACTTCACAGCTGTGTATAAATCACACCGTAACTCCATTGTAACTGTGCTTTAAATGGATTGAAACCCAACTACAAATACCTTACATTTTTCAGGCTGGAAGGTTCCCAGAGAGTCTATCTCATTGTTTTAGAAATGTTCTGTATCACAGTGATCACAATCCCTTAGTCCCACAACACTGATAATGTTGTTCATATCTGTAGGGGAATTTCTCTTTCATTCTCTCTTTCATATGGAGGGTCAGAGGTCAGACTCGGCTACAGAGCATCAGCCCTGGAGCTGATAGTCAGTGTCATATTGCCAATCATGTGACAGGAATGTGTGGCTTCAGTAACACAGGAAACTTTGGACTCTTTCAGTATAAAAGCACATTTTCACAGCTGCAGAAATTTACATTTCATTTCTTATATTTAAATTAAATGTGTTGGTAAAGTCAGTAGGTATACAAGCCAGTAATTCAGCAGATGTTTTGGGACAATGATGGGCAGGTTTTACTCGCAGTTGCATAGAGACACCAGGCATTTGATTTAAAAAGACGGACTTCTCACACATTTATATTTCCTTCTTTTCTAACCACAGTGAGCTGTAAAAGGAAAAACCTTTAACATACACCGATCTCCATTACAGAGTAACGGCGTGGTGATATTTACAGTGATCTCTTTTAGTAGGAACCTCTTGATTAAATGTAATCACAGTCTGAAGTGGGACAGTGTGTAAAATGGAGGTCTCTGTTGAAATATTTATTTGATGTGACTGAAAAATAGTCTGATTCTGCGTTTGATCCTCCCAAATGTGGTGTTTTGTCATTCCCGAGTAAATAAATGCTCGGAGCCAAATCTAAAACATTTTGCCGTCAAAGTAATTGACTTTGATTTTCTTTGCTTCAGTTGCACTTCTGAATAATAAATCACTCAATACAAAAACAAAAGAAAGAAGGAAAAACACAATCTGTGTGGGTGAAAACCTCATGTGTCATATCAAAATGCCTCAGCCAAAATAAATAAATGCAGTCAGTACCTGGAAGCTTGTTTCTGTTATTGTCATTCTGGCCACTTGAGCAATCCTCTCTCTCAGCGACTGTGTGACGTGGCTCTGTGGGTTTCAACTCAGGGTTTGATTTTCTCTGGACTTTACTTTCAGTTCTGTCTTATAAACACCGATTAACTAAATATAGCACCTAAACTAAACATATGAATCAGTAGTGTTGAGGGGAATATTTTCTCCTTCTCGATGATTTCCTGTTATTCTCATTCTGACTTTGTCCGCAGCAGAAAAAGTTCAAACTAAATTATTTTGTGTCTCATCTTCCTTCTCAGGACAAGACCAGAGTCGTTTCTCCCATCATTGACGTCATCAACATGGACAACTTCCAGTACGTAGGAGCCTCGGCCGATCTGAAAGGAGGTACAGTACACAAGTAGAGAGGTACTTGAACACACACGTGATGTCCTGTGTGGTTCAGTGAGTAGAGCTCGAACACAAGGCTGTGTCCTAGTTACATTCTTAGAGAATTGGCTTTTTCTTAATGATTTGAATGACAATGCTGTTGTGTTACTAGCAGCATTAATACTTGTTGTTTTGGCATCCAGTGCTTCATAAAGTCTCCTTCATAAACACTTTTCACTTAAAGCCGCTGTTGCTATGTCTCCCACACAAGACCAGCACTTCTGCCAAGTTTCAACCAGCATGTTGAGTCTTAACGGCTCACTGGACATAAACTGTGTCTTCCACACTGCATACTAATTCTAACTGGATTTTGTGTATGTAGTTTATTCGAACTGACAAAGTGACTACATTTACAAATATGTCCGTATATATTGTAAATTTGCTTGTTTGTTGTGTGTGGTGTTGATGGACACTGTTGTCCCACAATGGAATGTGCAGTTGAAACGGAGGAGCTACTCTTTTTTAAATTAAAACTATTTGGACTGAAAACAAATAGTAATGTAGCGTATTTAATTGCTGTATTCATATTGATTTGTTAATTATAAATATATATCTTTTATTTAGCTTCGTGTATACTGAGCATCTTTGGCACATGAGTATCTCTACTATCTACTATTGTCGGGTTTAGTGGTTGTACTCTCCCCTGACACATGAACACACACAGACCTGTGACATCGGGCAGCTGCAGATGTATCCAGTCAACTAACCTGAACCTGCCAAATCTAATTATATAACCAGACTGCTACTTAATCCCAACTAATGGTCCTAATGCTGCTGTTCTTTTGTCCTCTGTGTGTTTATGTCGGCAGGTTTTGACTGGAATTTGGTGTTTAAATGGGACTACATGACTCTGGATCAGAGACGAGCCAGACAAGGCAACCCCATCGCCCCCATAAAGTAAGACAGATGCACTCCGGCTCTCAGACAAAACCACTCAAGTGATCACACATGGCTTACACACACTTTTGTTTTTTAGATGACTCCAACTACTAATCTCAGTCTTTTCCTCGCTCCATCCCCTTTCTCTCTCTCTGCCCCTGCAGGACTCCAATGATAGCAGGAGGTCTATTTGTCATGGATAAGGAATACTTTGAGCTGCTGGGAAAGTACGACATGATGATGGATGTGTGGGGAGGAGAGAACCTGGGTGAGTGCCGCTACGGTGCAAATGCAAATTCAGTGGAGTCACAGTAAAGCATGAAGTCCGTCGAATCACAGCAGACAGATGAAAGTATGACACACTAATGGATGCTAGAGCAGCAGAATGTCTTGGGGAGTGAAAGAAACTACAAATACAAACGGTAGAGTGTGATTAAGAGTGGAAAGTAAAGTGGCAGGTAGAGAAAATAAACTAAAACTACTGTCTACATTTACCATCAATACACTTTGCTGCTGTCATGTGTTGCACCCCAAATGATTTTCTGACTATGAGCCTCTAAAGGTGACAGGCGTGTTTTACCAGAGGCGTTAAACAAACAATTTGACATTTCTGGGAAATGCACTGGGATAGATCAGAAGATTGATACCAGAGGTCTCATGTCTCTACAGTAATAGGAAGGTGGAGCCAGTTAGCGTAGCACAAAGACTGGGAGCACTAACCAAATCTACCTACTAGCACCTCTAATGAAAAATGGTCCTTTAAGAATTAAACAGATTTCTGCTCACTTATAAAATCCGCACTCTTGAGATTTGATACTAAAGTAGCACCAACGATGTGTCTCACGCTGCGATCATGAGCTCATCAAAGGTTCCCATGCCAAGAACGTGATAAAGAACAGAAGATCCTTCGGTAATTTGCAAATCATATCCGAATGAAAGAGTCCTCCAGACTGCAGTTGATCTTAGAAAATTACAGCGTTAATGTGATAATGATTATAGTGAGTATTGAGGGAAAATAACCGTAGTGTACACAACACAGATCATTTGCAAACAGTACAATGATATAATAACAGCTGTGTCTCCTTGTTGCTTTTGTCTGAATTCAGTTGGGAAGTTGTTAAGAATAAACAGAATGATTCATGCTTCTCTCGAGACAGCACAATGATTCAGATACTGAGACAACACTTCAATTCCAATTCAAATACAGACAATGTTGGAGAGGGAAACTGACAATACCAACACAGCGAAACATTTGAGGTGCAGACGTCCTGAGTTAACTTCACCACCAGACTTCTTACATACTGCTTATAATAACTAACTGTGATATTTTAATGTGGGAACAAATGTGGGAAAGGACAGGTCTTATAGCCTGTGTGTGTGTGTGTGTGTGTGTGTGCGTTTCAGAGATCTCATTTCGTGTGTGGCAGTGTGGTGGCAGTCTGGAGATCATTCCCTGCAGCAGAGTTGGCCACGTCTTCAGAAAGCAGCATCCATACACCTTCCCTGGGGGCAGCGGGACTGTGTTTGCAAGGTAACACACACACACATCCTGAAGAGGTTAAACATGGCACCTGTCAGTGGAGGGAGGGTATATGAGGCAGCAAGTGAACATTTTGTCCTCCAAGTTGATGTGTTGAAGCAGGAAAAATGGGCAAGTGTAAAGATGTGAGCGACTTTGGCAAGGGGAGCGAAGGCTGGCCTGTGTGGTCCGATCCAACAGAAGAGCTACTGTAGCTCAAACTGCTGAAAAAGTTCATGCTGGTTCTGATAGAAAGGTGTCAGAACACACAGAGCATCGCAGTTTGTCCCATATGGGGCTGTGTAGCTGCAGACTGGTCAGGGTGCCCAAGCTGTCTGAATGTTATGGCTGATTGATGTATAGCAATGATGATTTTCTTTGGTAATATGTTTTCATTTGGGTTGATTACATTCCCTCCATATAATGCTCTGCGGTCTTCTCTTTATACTGAAATTATCTGTGGAATCAGCTCATGACTAACTTAAGTGTCTGAAATGGTCATTGCTGCGAAGTGATATCTGTGATGCCTCATCAATAGCAAATCCAGTCTGCCAACAGCAGATAAAAATTAGTAAATGTTTCCTGATGGCTGTGACCAACTGGGATGCTGAAGATGTAGAAATCAATCAACCAGCACACGAACTAAACTGGGAATGAAAACCAAGAGGAAAAGACCCCTGTGGATGTGTGTGAACTTCAACATCAAAGTTTCAGAGCTTATTATAACACATTGGCTGTGAATGTGTTTTTGTCAGTTACATAAAACCGAACACAGTCTCAAAACTACTAGTAGTATTAAAGTTACCCGTTGCAACAATTCAAGATATGGATGCGTGTGGCGTTCTCATGTATCAGCCTCAACAATGGAGACCCACAATGCAGGACAGCTTCTGTGCTTTGAGGCTGCTTCAGTTCAACGTCCCTCCCTTCAGTCTGAATAAAGCCCCAGAGACCCTCCATGTGTCTGCTGGGGGCGACCCTGGGGAGCTACGAGACGCCACCTGTTTTGTCTGCTCAGATTACTTTCTAATTGTTCTGGAAGCAGCATTTTCCAAATATCCAAGTTAGGTATACTGGACATGTGGCAACAGGATCAACTTACAATGACTAGTAAAGAAAAGCCCCTCTAGACCACGTTTAAAGTTCCCTAATCTGTTTTTTCTTTGTTGCCAGGGTGCAGGTGGATCAGGATGAAATACAGATTTCTGCATAGGGCCAAGCTTGCTGCACATAGCACATAGTCACTGAAACGGCATCTGGTGTCACCTACAACATCTGACTTTTAAGTTCTTGGATCTTCAGGTGCCAGTGTTGATGATTTGATGGGGCTTTTAGTCCAGCAGATATTTGGCAATGTGTGGACACATGCTAGCAGAACCCTCATTAAGGGTTTTGAAACTGACTCACTGTGTTGATGTATCATTCTACCCTGTCTGAGCAGCGACACGCTGTTTCCTCGCTGGCTTTTTTGTAAGAATTGACGTTTTCTATAGAACACAAAAAAGGCTAAATGCACCCCTGTAGTCAGTTATTTGTCCAGTATGCAATGAAGGCAGCTTTCCCTACACTCATATCGTCACTGTGCCACTTTGATGATTCACAAGTAAAAGTGCTGTACCTGTCTGGAACAGGAAATGACTTTTATATTAATTTAAGCATGAATTTAATGAATAATAAGATCTATCAGTCTGTCCACTCACACGGGTCTGCCTTTGAAAATTCCTGTTCTAGACAGAAGATATGAGCATGTTGTGTTTGCTCAATAATATGAGCAAGTCTGTGGTGGTACAGATGTGTGAAAAACTGACAAGCGAGAGCAGGAGAAGAGAGCCCGTGCATATGTTTTTGTCTACGTAGTGCTATTTGTCTCTGACACGTGCACACACACTTGTCCAGTTTGGAGACGACTGGTTAATTCTGGGGACAGTGCAACATTGATACAGTCTGCCACATGCCTTTATCCTGAATTCTTTTTACCTTGTTTCATGTCTCCGGTTGCCTGTCTTCCATCACACTTCTCACCCTTCCTTCATTTTTCTTCTGTTACCTCTCTCTCAGAAACACGAGAAGAGCAGCAGAGGTGTGGATGGATGAGTTTAAGAACTTCTACTACGCTGCTGTCCCCTCAGCGAGAAACGTCCCCTACGGAAAGTAAGTACCATGAAGTATGAGCGCTACAGGAGCAGGGCAGCATAATGTAGCTGGATCATAAAATTACAAAGGCAGCCACACGAATGGGCATATTAATTGCATTTCCAATTAGCAGCGTGTCATCTGTAAAATAAGTCAGTGACCCCTTTTATTGACGTGACATGAGGCAAAAAGTCAGTGCCTGATTTGCACTGATCTAAAGACTGCCATATTAGTTGACATGCTGAAGGGATTAGTTCTGGATTGTGACAGCATACGCCAAAGCAAACGAACATGATGGACACAAACAGCATTGGTAAAGAAGGAGGCAGGATCAGATGGCAAAGCTCCACAAAAAAAGTGGTGGATGGATACTAAACAAGGCTGGATGATTGATGACTGGATTCATGCATCTCCAACATTTTGTACATTCATGGTTCCCAGAGGATGAATCCTAATCACTTTGGTGATGCCCTTTTTTCAACTACTATAGGGTATTTGGCATGACATTGATGCAGACATGCACGTCCTCCTCAGAAAGACTTCTGCTAGCACTATCATCGGGTCAAAATGTTTCGTTCACATCATGGCAGAATTTAGCTCAAAGCATTGCTGTGTCTAAATAAAGCCTCACAGAGCTACTAGCATGGCTTTAGAATCTTAGTCTTGTTTAGAAATGGAGGGTTTTGAAGAAAAGGCCAATATCCTAAAGGGCAGTTTTGTATTATTGGGTTGTTGTTGTTATTATTATTATTAAATTGAGGTTTTCTGTTTTTCTTCATTTCATTTTTTTCTGCACACTAGCTGACTGCTGCTTTGTGCCAATTCACTTTTCTCATTACAGGCTAGAAAACAATAAGTATTCTCACATTCATACAGTGTAGTTAGACAAAGATTAATATGCTTATTATGTGGCTTTGTGGGAACACACTCTGCATCCTACTCCAGTTCCAGCCTAAGCGGTTAGTTTCCCCTACGGATGCAACCTCAGACGATCCCTAGGCCTCTGTTGTCTGCCCTTAGTCTGTAAAGTAGGACGGCTATAATTCAATCAATGTTTGGAAATGTTTTGAGAACCACAAATGACCAAACCTCTAATTTTCTTGGTCTCTCACTGTCTCTTTGTCTCTCTCAGCATCCAGAGTCGTATGGAGATGAAGAAGAGATTAGGCTGCAAGCCATTCAAATGGTACCTGGAGAACGTCTACCCCGAACTGCGGTAAGGAAATGAGAGCATTTTATGTAATATGATTACATCCAGGAAAACCTCTCACCTGAATTGTAGTATTGCGAGCACTTTGTTTGTAAGAGTAGCAGTATCACTGTGATCTCCTGTGTGCTCATGTTTTACATGTTCTCTCATATGGCTGTGGTGGTGACACTAATAACTAACCCTCCCTAGCAATTAGGTCTCCAGCACATTATTACATTTTGGCGGGTTTGCAATTTGTCAATTTCATATTATAATTGATAGATTTAGTGGATGCGTGATGCATTTAATGTACCATTTAACAACACTGTGTATGTGTGTGTGTGTGTGTGTGTGTGTGTGTGTGTGTGTGTGTGTGTGTGTGTTCAGAGTCCCAGATCACCAGGACATAGCATTTGGAGCCTTGCAGCAGGGAGGAAACTGTTTGGACACCCTGGGACATTTTGCTGACGGGGTGGTGGGCGTCTATGAATGCCACAATGCTGGGGGAAACCAGGTAGCGTTTCCACGACGACACACACAGGTCAGCTTGTCAAATCCTTGCTCTGAAGACACCTGGGTGGCATGTGGTGACACTTGTGGTGAGAGAACAAGGGGATATGTTCAAGGATTTGACTAGTAAATGTCAAATGTTACACAATGTGAAATCTTTTAGCAAGTACAATTGTTTCTATTTACAGTATATTTTTATAGAGAAGACAGTCTGTATGTCACTCCAGCTGCAAACTTAACATGTATCCTGAATCCTCAACTTAAGTTTTTTAACATTGTTCCTGGAGGAAGTGTAAATGTCTTGGAGGTTTTCCTGTGGCTGTCAGTTATACTGTAGTATAATATAACACAGATACTAAAATGAAGTCACTCAATCCCACCTCTTCTCTTTTGCAGCTATTGTTTGTTAACTCAGTACAGTACAAATCATAATGGAACAACAACATTCTTTTATGTAATGTCACCTAAAGAGGGCAGAACTGATCTTTCATTTCATGTAAGACATACTTGATCGACCAATCAGATGAAGACGCCCTTTGTTCGTTTGTTGTTCGATATTTTAAGCCTGCTCAAATGCCTGGCCTTTGTTTATTGTAACCTGTTAATCCCATCATAAGTAAGTAGGTGGACCTAAAAAACTTTTTTTTTTTTTTAAACCGATGAAAAATACAAAGAAACAAAAGCTGTGATGCAGGTTTTTAAGGCATTCAGCTATAACCTTACAGGATTGATTTTATGACCCTTAATGTGCAGTACTTGTACACATGTACTGTGTAGCTGTATTATGTTATAAAATACAACCTGATATTAACCAAGACTCCATATAAAAAGATTTTGATCATTGCTTGTTCGGAACATCTCTAACCGCCAGTATGTGTGCATACAGAGTGGGGTGCGTTTATACTAATCTCTTTACATATGTCCATTTTTGTAAAGGAGTGGGCCCTGACCAAGGACAAGTCAGTCAAACACATGGACTTGTGTCTGACTGTGGTGGACAGAACAGCTGGCTCTCTCATCAAACTACAGGGCTGTCGAGAGAACGACAGTAGACAGGTAAAAGCAAAATATAAAAGCACATTTGTAGCAGCAGAAGCACACTACATATTATGTTTATGTCATGACATCATTGTGTCGCTCCAGAAATGGGAGCAGATTGAGTCCAACTCGAAGCTTCGCCACGTGGGCAGCAACCTCTGTCTGGACAGCCGCAGTGCCAGGATGGGCGGACTCACTGTGGAGGTCTGCAGCCCGAGCCTCAACCAGCAGTGGAAGTTCACCCTCAATTTACAATCATAGGGGGCGCTACAGAGCCTGGGAAGAGTTGGATATTAGCTAGAGACACCAACAGACTCGGAGACCCGGATAAAGAGATGGAAATAGACTAGAGGAGAAAGACAAACTTCATGGATTAATGGATCCCTCTCGCTCCTGCTCCTCCTCCAAGGTGCAGCCAGTCATGTCTATACACCTCTCCCCCACCTCACCCCTCCCAAAAAACAAAGAGCCACGCCCACTGGTGGGGGAGGGGCTTGTAGACCATAATGGAGTAAACAGGAAACTGAAGGGTGGATGGATGGTGACAGTGATGATCATGATGAGGGTAAACGCGATGAGGATGCAAACTACATACCTCTGTTTTTTTCATTGATGGTTCTGGAGGCAGGTGAATTTTTTTTTGTTCTTTTACTTTCTTTAATGCTGGTGAAATAGAACTCTTTGAACTTCTTAATTTGTAGTTATTGTATTTTCCCATTAATATTTTTTATTTCTTTCTGTTAATTCTCCATGGAGGTTTTGCAGGAGCTCCCACCCCCCCCCCTATTCTCAAAAGAATCAGATGTTGGTGTCGCTGCTCCCTCTTTGTTTTACCGCACCAAGCCATAGCCTGTCATGGCAGGTGGAGGCTTCAGGTTGTGGTTTTTGGTGAGGTTTGGGTGTAGAGTGATGGGAAGGGAGGAAGTGGACTCGATTCCTTGAGCTGTTCCTCTCGCTTCCTCTCATTGGTTTACGGGATCGACAGAGAAAAGCGAAGCGAGGTGGAGAGAAGAATGCTGTGTGTTCTGCTTTGTTTCCTACAGATTGTGTCTTGGGGAGGGGAAGGGGGCTCAGGGAGGAGCTTGTCTACTATGGATGGGGCTCAACACCGGTTTGGCAAGTGCAGTTCCTGAAACCAGGAAGTGTCTTGATGCCCACCCTCAGGATTTACTGTTTGTCTTCAGGCTGTAGCACTGGCTGCTGTAGCGTCTTCACTTCTACACCGTTATGTCTCTAAAGAAACAACAAACAGAAAAAAAAAATCTCTTATGTCTTTTTTTATTTACTTTTGTCCAAAAAAAATGGAACCAAATTTTAAATGGATGTTTTGTGTTTCAGGAATACCAGAGGTTTTTCTTCACATGCTCTCGCTGCTCTCTAACTGCAGCCTATGCAGCTATTCAGTTTATACATCTTCCTTTCCTGCACTGATCATTTTTTGTAGGATGGTTACGGTCTAATAATCGCACCTAAACTGGATTTAATGTTGCAGATGTTTCTGTAAAACTAATAGGTGTTGGCTGCAAAAGGATAACGGTGACATTTATAATATCAAGACGATGAGATGCTCCATATTTTACACATCAGCTAAAAGGATTTGAGATGTTTGTTTCTATACTTTCAACACACCCATGCCTGCACTCACACATCGATAGAAGGAAACACCAGTTCTCCTAAGTGGCTAACATTTTGCACTTGACATCCGAGGCCCCTCTTTTTGTTCATAAAGTAAAACCTTGCTTATTCCAGCCTTAGAACGGGTGCCGTGCAAAAAGAAAAGGGGTTTCCAAAGTCCTGACTTAAGTAAAACTGTATGAAATGTGCATGCACGTGTGTTCTGAAAAGCTGCATGTCTCACCAACACGCGCTCTGTTACACTCAGTCATTTCCATCAACAAAATATCAAGAGCATTGTGCCATTGTGTGTTAGCTTTTTGTTACCTGATGGTGTTACTGATGCCATTTACAGCACACGTGTGTATCTTTTGCAACAATAGTCTCTCCTGTGCTGCAGCGCGGGTTCATCTTCACTGCTGTGATCCTCCATACTGTTAGTCATTCGTGAGTAATGATGGTGCAGTTTGGGGAAATTGGTTTTAATTAAATTCGGAGCGACTTGGCCGCTTCGAGGCAACTTATATTAACACAAAACATCTTTGAATAGATCTACTGTACAACAGAAATGGCCTATAAAGATCACTAGAAAGCTGTAGCCCCAATTGTTCTTTAATGTCAAACATCCTCCCTGTTTCACAATATTTCTCTCCCACTCTCTCACGCACACTTTCACATGCTTACTTGTAAATTCTTTTTAGATTGTGAAAGAAACGGACAAAGACAGCTGGTCATGTTTTCTGTGCTGTCTGACACTTTTCCATCCTCTGTTCCATCACTTTTGTTTGTTTTCTGCCATTTTGGTCCTTGTACCTGCTTTCTGCCTTGTCTTAAACATTCATCCAACTGTAAGCAGAGTGAGTGGAGTGGAGAACGTCAGCTGAAACTGCGGCAGGTTGAAAAGCCTATCCTGTGACTTGACAGGTTACTGCATAGTGCTGCGAGATAAAGGGCCCGCGGGTATGAGGCCAGATGTGAGCAAAGGTTTTGTGTTGCCATGGCGACCAGACTCGAGGACCCAGTTTCAGTTATCAGTTTGCTAATCGGGAGTTAGATTTACTGACTAAATGTTAGAAAAGGGTTGGGGTTTTTTTGTTTTGCGATTTTGTTTGGAAACTGCAACAAAATGTGAAACATTTTCAGTTGTCTTAATTTTTTTACCATTGTTGCAAATCATTAATTTTAATACTGAAGAGCTGATTGGAATTTAAGTTGCGTATTAATTTTCCTCAATTGTGCATCCAAGCAGTTTTTGCAGTCAATCAGAGGTAAAGTGCTGCCATCTTTCCACACATGTACTGTAGATGTGTTGTAGATCGACAGGTTGTTTGAGCCCGACAATGTAAACATGATGATAATTCACAGGGCAGGTCTCAAGTTTCTCAGCTACGTTGGGTGCAGGAATATTTATTTTTGAATAATTCTTACTTTACGCGTGTGATAAGAGTGTGTCAGGTCTTGATCTGGTAATGGGGTAGATCCACAGCAACGCTCCAGTATTAACATTGTCATTACGTTTTGATGCTTCAATGTGAGGGAGAACCTCAAACTAGGAGGTCTTAATTTTCAAAGTTTCTGGCCCATTGTCTTTCTCGGTGAGGGTAACAAGATGGGGTTTTTAGTGGTGTATAGCGCCCTCTATTGTCACACCTCTTGTGAGTAACAAGTAGAGAACCAGAAGAGGAAAGGAAAAAGGGGACTCAAAGAAGTAAGCTTCTGATGCACCGGAGAGTTTCAGACTTTTTTCTTAATCACATTTTCTTTGTCTTTGGTTCTTTCTGTTGTAATTAAACTGTTGACTTAGTAAAACTGCCATGCAGTGGAATCAGAACCACAGTGAGAACCAAACTACACACACCTTAATGACCATGACAATACTGTCTGCTACAGCAGTTCAGATATGTTGTTTGAAGCCTTTTCTTTTTAAACCAGTCTTATTCTTGTGAGTATGAAAGGTTTTCTGTTTTGCTTTTTATTATTTTTATGTTCTACACAGAGGGAATGACTGTAATAATTAAGTAGTCCAGCACCTAAGTTTGATTGGATGATTAAATGTTTACATCTTTAGCACAATGTGCCAAAGTTCCTTCCTGTTTTCTTTGTATGAGAATGAGAAGAGGTACATGTCTTTGGAAATACAGAATGAGAGAACATGTTGTGTTGGTTGCACATTTGTCTACAGTATGTTGTGTATCTCATTGTTCTTCCCAGTCTCAGTTCGACCTGTAGGACACACCCGGGGGACGACGGCTCGTAGCTTCTGATCTGTGGTCAGTTTTAAAATGGACACAGGGTACATATTTAGAAGTTTCCTTATTTGATTTCTTAGAATTTGTCTGCAAAACGTCTGTTGATGCAGAACCAACTTTGAAAGATTCTTCCTCTTTCAATTATGTTTTCAGTTGTTTTCCAGACAGGCATCTTCATTAGCATTAAAAGGGGTCGAATAACTAACACCAGTCAGAGAAGAACAGTGTCTTCCCCACTGAGCCATTAGGACTTTCTTCATACTCACGGTGTTTTGGAGGGAAACAATCAGCAGGTTTATTTTTAATGGCGTTTAAAAAAGAGGAGGTGTAACGGTCAAGCTTTGTGTTATGAAGTCTTTCCCCTTCATACCATCACAAATGCCCTCTTAGGATCAAAAGAAGAGCCCCCTCTCATATGTGAAAGCCCCACTGAGACATCCAGCTCAGGACTGCTTAAGCTTCTCCATCTTTTGCTACCAATGACAGCGTCAGTGTGTATGAGTCGTAGCATAAGAGGGGCTTAACATGCACATAAGACACTATTCTGTACGAGTTTCATTAAGCAGTAATGATCGATAATCAATAGAGAGGCTTCATGAACTATATCATAATGTGTTTTCTAAGAGGAATGTGGCATCATTGTATGACAGTGGTGGGTGATATGGCACGAGGGGTCACACATGTAAAAGTGTATATTTTTGTATATACCTACATCCGTGTGTGTACAGTATGTACATATATACACCGTGTACTCAGCCGCAGTTCCTAGTTTTGTTGTCAGACTGTACAGCGCTTCTAACTGTTCCCTGTTTTATAGATACTGCAGAAATTCAACTTTGAATGAGGAGAAATGATTAACTTAAATAAATTCATTTATATATATAAAGTAAACGGTGTTGAGTATTTTGGTGTGCTCCAGTGGTTGATGGTGCAATCTCGCAATAGATACACAAGCACCAACACAAACATGCCCAGATATAGAGTATTAACGGTTGCGGTTTTCGCAGCTTCACATTGGTGGGTCTGGTCCACCACCTGCAAAACCGCCATTGACCAAGGACTGGTAATGTGGCAGCTAAACATGCATTCTGAAACTTTAATATTTAAAATCAATGATTGCAGGCCAGAGAGCTGCCTTGACGTGAACTATGCCTCAAGTTTCAGAATAATGATGGGTAATGTTTCCTCCAACAGAAATGGGTTACTGGAGCAAAAGCAATATTGTTAATGTAGTGACACATTTATAATGCATACACATATTTACACAGGCAATGTGCATCATATGGACAAACAATTGAGGCAATACATGCATAGTCCCAAACTGTATTTTGTACCAAAATGTATTTTATTTATTTTGTACTGTAATTTAGTTCTTTGGTGATCACTCATTATGAAAGATTTAAGTATGTGGACACTATAAGTGATAGTTATATCAGGATATTAATGGTTTTGTAATGAGATGTTCAACAGTCTCCTAAATCAGTCATCAGCATGTTAAGGTTCACTTTATGGATCTTCCTTTGTCTAGGGGCCTTTCATTCTATGCTATACCATTAAGACATTCTTTAATTGGAGCTAAGGAGCCATATTTGGCCAGGAATCGAATCCCTGATATCCTGTACCAGAGGCAGTGATGTTACCTACTGAGCTACCCAGCTATTGTCTTAGTGTGTGTATATACATATATATATATATACATATATTTTTTATTTTTTTTCCCCAGGGACAAAGAAGTATCTGTACATCATTGTAAATGTGATTAAAAGACGTAATTTTCAACCATTGTCCCTATTGGCCAGATGTTAAATTAGCCATTACAGCAACAATAAAACACACAACATGCAAAATTAGAACAGAAGAGTGCTAAACATGATAAAAAGCTCTGAGGAGTAAAAGGCAAGCATCATGCAAAGTAGGTCATAAACAAGACAATTAATACAAAACAATGTTAAGCAGATAATCAGCACAGGCAGGCAATTCAAATGAGACAACACAGAATCATATTACATTAGAGAAGATACAGGCTATGTAAAATCAGAGGGGACACAATCTGACAAAACAAAAGCCAAGCAAATGAGAGGTCTGGCTGCTTTTTATAGCAGGGCATACAGCCACAGTAACTGTACACTGCTAGCTGCGCTTCTGTGTCGTCGCCTGGCCAGCAGGGGGCGATGAGAGCCAAACCGGACACACACATACAGGACCGGGGAGGAAGAAGGAGCTCAAGCAGAAGCTGATTAGAGCCTTCAGCAGACGCGCAGGTGGCGGTGGTGGCCGGTAGTATCTGACCGGAGAACCGTAAACAGAACAAACCATGAAGAATGAAGGTATAGAGGGGACGGAGAGGTTCCTGAGCCCGGCCAGTGGCAGAGGCCTGCGGGCGGTGAGCCACTTCGCTGTGGGGGAGCTGGTGTTCGTCTGCCCTGCCTACTGCTACGTGTTGACAGTGAATGAGAGGGGAGCGCACTGTGAGCACTGCTTCACCAGGTAACAGCCTACATCTCCGAAGCAGCTGAAGGAGAAGAAACACCTCGCTGGCAGTTAGCTTCGGGCAGTTTTATTTGTTGTTATTTTTAGCCTAAGCTTAAAACGGAACAAAGCGAGTAATGTTGTCCACTTCAGCGCTGGCTAACCTCACTACCTAGCTATGTTAGCTTGTAAACCTCTGGACATCCGCCTAGCTGGTGCACACTTTAAATGGGTCAGTGCGGTGAGGCAGCTCACCTGACTGACACTGCAGCATTTGTTTGTAGCACTGCAGAATTAGGCGAGTCTGAAATAGATGCCAGCATTCACGTACAATAAAGTTACTGGTGGGTTTTTTTTAAAAGCCAAAATGTAAAAAGCCTGCTTTCCCATTAGTCTTAATGAGCCTGTTGATATGCGCAAGCACATAGTCTTAAATAGCGTCATACTTACAGTAAATTTAACATTTGACTTGGTTTTCAGCCGCTTCTTTATGTCATAGTGTTTACTGCTTACAACATCAGACGTGTAATGTTTTATGTATTTAATGTATTGTCTGTTCCTCAGAGGCAGCCTCTGTTTATCTCTGCAGGTCTTACACCTGCTTGTATGCATTTAAAATTCAAGCAGTAGAAAGAAAACCTGCAGTCCTTTATAATATCAGTGTCTGTCTATTTCCAGACTTTTTTAAGTCTTTTAGAAGATATTTCTAACATGATTTCTGAGTCATTTGTTGGTAGTTTACAGCCCATGTTTGCACCAGTAACTGTGTAGGACGTGGAGTGGTTTAGAAAGGCCAGCCTACAGCTTTCAGAGTATTGGCATGTGTAGGTGTATGTAGGATTACTGCATCAAAAACATAAAGGAAGGTTAAACTGCAGTGCACTGGTCCTTTTTTATAAGGTTTAGTCCTCTAGCTTGCCTACTTGTCTAATGCACTGTGAAAATCTTTTTGAGAGCCTTTGGAGTTAAATGAACTCCCTCTCACTTTTATGCAAACACGTGTCCTACCCAAGCTGCCATTAAGTTTTGTAGAGCAGTAAAAGGTTAGGGTGCTAAATATAGTTGTCCATGTGTCCCAAGAGAGGAGGAGCCAAGAGATGAGAAGGCCAGGGGTGGGTAGGGGTGTTTATTTGCTCATATACAGTCAGAAACACTCCAACTTTATGTGTGTGTGTGTGGATGAATAAATAAATAATGTGTCTGAACAAAATTATAGTTTTGGCAGCTGACTAACTTCTGTTGTTGTTTGAGCTTAATGCATCCTTGCTTTGGTCACAGAATTGGATAAAACCTGAAGGACTCGCTGTTAATCAGAGAAAGAGAACATAACATTTCTAATTGTTGTGGGATTAGAGCTATATTAGTCAATTTATTTAATTTAATGTCACATCCACCCACCCTCCTCAGATAAATGTCACTGGTCTACTGGTCACAGCTGTAGTGGCATAATGTGTTGTGTCTTCATGTCTTTGCAGGAGAGAAGACCTTTTTAAGTGTGGCAAATGTAA
This sequence comes from Gadopsis marmoratus, assembly GCA_036023855.1. NCBI lineage: Eukaryota > Metazoa > Chordata > Actinopteri > Centrarchiformes > Percichthyidae > Gadopsis > Gadopsis marmoratus. Next base: position 17,828 of record JAVQJF010114029.1, read on the forward strand.
GCAGGCCTACTACTGCAATGTTGACTGTCAGGTAACAGTGCTTTCTCCTTCCTTTCTGCGCATTTCATAGAGGGTGTGTAGTTTCTGTGTGTACCAGCTTCCACAATGAACTAAAGGAACTGACCATAAATACATTTTACAGTAAACAGCAATGGTCGTTTTTAGAAAAATAAGCTTTCCTAAAATATCTGTTTTAGTCCTCATTTGTTTTGGATTTATTCCTGCCATTTGTTTTCAAATGGGGCAAAGATGATGAGGACAGGCATAGATAGATCAAGCCATTTGTTATTGTCAGGAATGTACCAATGTAGCAGGTGACTTATTTTTTGATATCGGTTTGAACATTTTGTGTGCATCCAGAAAGTGCCAAAAGATGAGAATTTTTATCCACTGGTACCACCACAGAGTGAATTGAAGGAACTTATTTTATTGTTTTTGTGACCCCCCCCCCCCCCCCCTTGGGGCCATGCACCACACATTGAAAAACTCATCTGATCTCCAGCAAGAGACAGAAAGCACACACTCTGATTACTGTTGCTATGACGATTCAGCCTTTCCTCGGTCTGCCTAATTTTAGTTTCATAGCACAAAACATGCTCAGTGTGCTGCTGTAGGAGTTTTCTTGTGTGCGTAGAAAGGGAGTGAGAGACAGACTACAGTGCCTTGACTAATAATTAATGGATGATTTGCTTTGTGATAATAAAATAATTTATATCCACTGTGTTTGTTTAATTCTCTGTTTTGTTCTTTGATGCTGTCTTTTCTTGTGGTGTCCTGTTTAATGGGATTACCTGCTGTAATAATGGAGGGTTACTAACTGTTGTTATTTCTGTCTTTTTCTGTGCGTTTGTGTGTATTTATGCAGAGAGGTGATTGGCCCATGCATAAGCTGGAGTGTGTAGCTATGTGTGCCTATGGGGAGAACTGGTGTCCATCAGAGACGGTCAGACTGGTGGCTAGACTCATTGTGAAACAGGTAAAGTAATAACAAGTAGGAGTAAAATAGTTTAAGGGTGTCTTTCTGTAATTGGGACCAATGTCAATCTTACGATAGAAATGCTTATGACACTGAAAACAAAACTAGACCAAAGACCAAAAAAAAAAAAACAGCTGTAAATGTTCATTTAAAATTATGGAAAACTAGCAAGGATTGAAATCTGAGATCTAAAACTAAATAAAAATAAAAGTTTAAAAATATAATGATCAACTGTAGATCACATAATAGATCTTTCTTAAAGTGGACATTCATACTGGTTAAACACAGGTGTAACTAATAACATGAATAGTGGCTGCATTTTATTCAGGTGTGCTAGCTCCAGGATGCAGGTATCGTGCTTGCTTCTGTGGCTGTCTCACTGGCGCTCCTAAAGGGAGCGGAGAAATTGGAGTAATATTATTGGTTACAACTGTGACAAAAGTGCAAGGAAAACTCAAAATGAGCAGCCTTTATTTGAAAGTTGAGGGCTGAAAGGAGTCATGTGATAATGTAACTGGAAAGCCAACACGGAGTTTAGAACCTTTTAAACAAACACTAAAGAAAATAAAGAGTCATGTATTATAAGTGGGTGGCTTGAAAATAAGTTAATTTTATGAGCTAGACCAAATTCTGTGCGGTAAACCAGCTGTGAGCTGCTGGAGCATTTACTCATCTCAGTTTCATTTGTGTACTTTTTGCATGAGTAGTATCATAGGTGTCATGTCTTTGCTATTAATTTATTGCTGTTCAGAAAGATGACTTGTTCAGACTGGCATCATGATTAAAGTGTTGGTCCCATTGAACACCAAAGTTTCTGAAGCCAGTGCTGCTGTATACCAGTTGTGCTTAGCGTGTGTTTGTTTGTTTCATTTGGTTGTTTTGTATTTTATTTAGCATGATTTAGCTTCTTTTTTTTTTTTACAATGTGTCTCATGTTGCAGAGAGTCACAACAGAGCGCACCCCCTCAGAAAGGCTGCTACTGCTCAAAGAGTTTGAGTCCCGTAAGTATGTGTGTGTGTGTGTGTATGAATACATGAGCGCATATGTTTAGTTACATTTGCGTGCACTTTTAGTTACATGGTGCAGTGTGTGTGTGTGAGAGAGATCTTTCTGTGTCTCTGCAGTTGTAGCAGTGCGTCTATAAATATCCTCTGCTGTAGCCTCCAGTCCTGGTTCTGTCTCTTTCATTCACTCCAAGTCTGCAGAGCACTGGGACTTAAATCCCAAGCGTCTGGGTGCTGTAATTTCATGTTCTCTCCCCTCCTTTTAAAAACTACTGCCACTGTGTCCTTGAGCAAGGTACTCAACCCTCTTCTCTGGGAGACTGTATACTGAGAAGCTCTTAGGTGTTAACGCATGTGCATATACTGTGTCAACCCACAACTACATAAAAGAATTGGAGCAAGGAAACTAAACTGCCCAGCCTACTGTTGTGCGACAAGAAGATTTATAGTGTTTTTTGTTTTGTTTCTATGGTGCTTTTTAAATGAGGAGTAACTCAACTGTGGTGTTCAGGTTGTATAAAAATGTAGTCCTGAAAACAGGTGAAGCAGCTCCCAATAATCCAAACCAAACACTACAAGCTGATAAGAGTGTATTTGTCAAAACGCACAAAATGAAGACTTTGTTCCCTCTAAGCGCCCACAAATGGTTTTCTGTGCTCCATTTGGTCTTTTCATTTAGTGTGAGATGTTGTTCCAGGCTCAGATGTGTCATCAGAGGATTGTCACAGAACTAACCTTCACACCTGTCTCTCATGCACACAAAGCAAATCAGTGGCCAGCTGCTGCCTTTTGCCACCAGTCGCTGTGCGAGTGTCTGTATGACTGACAATGACACATGGCCTACAACAACAGCATGTCTTACACTTTACCAACACTGAGTGGTTCTACTAAGGAGCCATGTGATATGTCATGATAAAAAACATACAGATGAACTTTATATTTTATACCTTCTCTTTATCACTTTTTAATTATCAATTTTTCTAATCCCTATTACAATTGATTGTAAAATTCAGACTTTATTATTGTAGATGCATCCCCATATACCCATGCGTGATGTGCTGTAGGTTTTTTTTTTCCTCCTGGTTGGTCTCAGAGAATACATGTTTAAAGTTATTTCTGCATGTTCCTTTTGGTAATCTCTCTTCTTCCAGCAAGTGGCCCAACCTTCTAGATATAAGGTGGTCTCTTTATGATGAGCTGGTTATTGACCATGTGTTTGTGTCCTAATTTGCGTATGTTCTCCTTTCTTTGTTGTCTCTGTTTTTTTCTGTCTCGCTTGTTCTTCTGTCTGTGTTTCATTGCCTCTTCCAGATTTAGATAAGATGGACAATGAGAAGGAGGAGATGAACCAGACAGACATAGCAGCACTGCATCACTTCTACTCCAGACATATCGGTGACCTCCCCGACGATCAGGCTCTCACTGAACTCTTTGCACAGGTAATACTGGAGAACACTAATCATACGATGTTTCAGGTTTCTTTGTTAGTCTTTAGAGTCACTCTGTACTATGTTTGTTGTTACTAGAAATGCACTAATTTAAAAACCCCTGTTCCTAGAAGGGTGATTGGTTTGGAGAGCAACTGAGGGTTTGGCTGACACATAGAAAGGTGTTGACCTTTCTTGCTCTGTGGAAGGACATGCTGGGTTGCAACATAGAGAACATTTAGACACACAGTGTGCAAATATATGTTTACATGTACACAGACACTCACGCTTTCTAATCCTCACATCAGGCCTTTTCTCCACGCTACACCAACCTCCCCTTTGGCTTCTTATTTCACTGCTACATTTAATCTCCACGCCTGCATTTCCTCCTACTCTGCGGAGGAGGTGTTACAGCACAGGAGAGTAGAATGAGATGCAAGTTGTATTATCATGTTACTCACCCTGCTGTTCTCTCCTGTTTTTGTTTCTTTGTCTTCAGGTTAACTGTAATGGTTTTACCATAGAGGACGAGGAGCTCTCCCATCTAGGATCGGCGGTTTTTCCTGAGTAAGTAGTTCACGTCAACACAACATCATCATCATCGTTCAACAACTCATCCATTCATCTTTTTATTTCACTCTGCTGATAAAGTTGGAAAGGACAGTATTTATCAACATGTTACAAATTTAATTATCATTTCTTCCAGTTCAGCATTCTTTTCTCTGTCTCCTTACATCTACTATATTTCAGACTAAAATAATGAAACCAATTGCAGGCACCTGTCTCTTTTTTAACATAATAAATATGCTAAATGTAATGCTTTTATCAAAATAGTTTTTTAAACAGTTTTTTGTTTTTTTTGCTCCTTCTAGTGTAGCACTGATGAATCACAGCTGTAGTCCTAATGTCATAGTGACCTATAAAGGCACAGTAGCTGAGGTCAGAGCTGTTCAAGAGATAAGCCCTGGAGATGAGGTAACAGAGATGCTTTTGATTTTTCACATACAGTCACAAAGAAATAAAGATGTTTATTACATTTTGATTTATTCAAAAGAGCCATGTTTTTTACCTTTTATCTCTCTCACTGTCTCTCTATAGATCTTTAACAGTTACATAGACCTGCTCTATCCAACAGAGGACAGGAAAGAGAGGTTGTTAGATTCCTACTTCTTCACATGCCAGTGTACTGAGTGCACCTCCAAGTCTAAGGTAGCTTTCACTTGTTTCTCTGAGGCTCATGCACCTTTGCAAAGTTTTTGATCTTTGATATATACAGTATAATGATGTCAGGAATATGCCAAGAAGTGTCTCACCTCCATCGGTCTCTGCTGTTTGTTGGAGAACTGCTGCAGGTTTGTGGCAATGTTACTATGGCAACAACAGAACTGATGTTTCTGTTGTTTGTGTTACTGCCTTCCTTTATTTGAAATTGCACCTTTCATGCAAACTGAGTAGCGGTGTCCCAATTCCATACTAACATACACCGATCAGCCATAACTTTATGACCACTGACTGGTGAAGTGAAGAACATTGATGATCTCGTTACAATGGCACCTGTCAGTGGGGGGGATATATGAGGCAGCAAGTGAACAGTTTGTTCTCCAGGTCGATGTGTTGAAGCAGGACAAATGGGTAAGTGGAAGGATCTGAGCGACTTTGACAAGGGCCAAACTGTGATGGCTAGACAACTGGGTCAGAGCATCTCCAACACTGCAGCTCTTGTGGGGTGTTCCCGGTCTGCAGTGGTCAAGAAGGAAAACCGGCAACAGTTTTCAACACCTTTCTTTATAGTATCTTATTTTGGCAGCAAATGATGAGACATGTGACAACAAAATAGTATCATTTTGATTTTGGAAAAGTACTGCCAGTTTTTCATTTGGAAAGTTAGAGAAATTAAATACCAACATTCATTCATTCATTTTATGAGATCTATCAGGAGCTGTCTCGGCAAATAGTTTCCATTGCTTGGGAGACTAAATCAAGATCATGCCCAAAAATCAAGCAGATTTAGTGTGCTATGCATACGGACATATTTTGAGTAATCTTTTAATGTCGGCTCTATTCCAATGTGAACACGCTATGTACTGGTCAGAATTGGTGTGTATGGTGGTATTAAATTGGGATGTGGCAACTGTTTCAGTTAAAAGGCTTGTTATTTTTACATAACCTTCTAAAGCTTTAGAGTTTTTTGTGTAGAATATGTTACCGTACATCTGTTTCATATGTCATTTCTAGGACAAAGAAAAAATGGAGATTAGGAAGCTGAGTTCTCTACCAGAGCCAGAGGAAATCCGATCCATGGTCCATTACGCCAAGAATGTCATTGAGGAGTTCAGGAGAGCCAAACACTACAAGAATATCCTCTCCTCTGGTTTCCATTTTCTTTAAAGTATTTTCCCTCTCAATCTGTCAGCATGTCGTCTTTCTTTATCAAAGACAACCTTTCACCTTTCAGCCTCCCCTTCTTTCTTTATGTTGTTTGTGTTATTCCTTGACTCTGTGGCACCCCCCAGTGAGCTGCTGGAGATGTGTGAGCTTAGCCAGGAGAAGATGGGAGCTATATTTGCAGACACCAACGTCTACATGCTTCATATGATGTATCAGGCCATGGGTGTCTGTCTCTACATGCAGGACTGGGACGGAGCTATGAGTTATGGAGAGAAGATCATTCAGCCATATAGGTAAATTGATCTGCAGGGAGGCAGTAATGCACTTACAATTGATACTTCTAAATCAATTAGTTGTACAGCAGCACTGTTGTCAGATAGTTCCTGTACAGAGGTGGATTATAAAGCTCTGTAGAGGTGTTGCGTAAGAATTTAATCGCACTTGTTCAGACTTCTTTCTGTCATCAAATTTGCAGAGGCCTGGAGAGATGGGTGGATACAGTGGGCTGTCTTTGCACTTATTTTATTTTTTATTTTTTTGCACTGCATTAAAATCACACTGGTATGCACTAGAACAGGAAGCCCAAGCAGAGGTGCATTTTCTGGAGACAGGGTGTGTTGATTTTAACAAAGTTGAATGGCTTCCTCTCTTCACCTCAGTTTTGTAATGAGATTTTCTCCAGACCTCTGACTACAAGACAACGTTCTTGTAAGAATAAGGATTTTACCTTCTGTTTTAGTCTTATCATTTGTTTTAACTGTACCTTGGAGCTTAGAATATGAAGTACTCTCCTACCTACAGTGTATATACACTGCAACACATGTTATATTTTATTCCTTTAGTGCACTCTCAAGCTTCATAATGCTAACACTGTTTTCCCTCTGTAGTATACAGCACTCTGTTACATATGTCTTTTATCCTTTTATTGTTCTCTCCCAGCTTGATAATGCTTTGAACTTTTATAGCCCTGCAACAACACCGAATGTAACATTGATTATAGATTATATTTTGTTTCCTCCTGCATTCTCTGCTTGGCCTGATGTATAAATTCTCTCTACAGTGTTCACTACCCTGCCTATTCTCTGAACGTGGCGTCTATGTATCTGAAACTGGGACGTCTGTATTTGGGTCTGGAGAAGAAGACACAAGGAGTCAAAGCTCTGAAGAAGGTACATTTATAGACATCTGGTCAATTGGTATATTAATAGTTGGCAGAGTGAAGGTAGAAAATACTGTGTGCTAGGAAGGTAAGGACAGAAAATGTAGTGCTTGTTCAAACTCGTGTCATAATCTGTACAGATGTTACGGGTACTAACGTCTTCATACATTTGCAATGTCTCTTTAAACTAAGTTGTTTTTTTCTGTCTTCAGGCAGTAGCCATCATGGAGGTGGCCCATGGGAAAGATCACCATTATGTAGCAGAAGTCAAACGAGAAATTGAGGAGCAGAAGTAAACAAGGTGCAGCAGGAGGAGCAAAGAGATTAAAAAAGGAGATGCACTGGATTGAGGAATCTCTCTTTAAAGCAACAAAAATACACATCACAATCGCATGCCATGCATCTCATACCTCTCCGTTTTTCATCGCAACTCAGTTGTTTTTCACACCTCTCTTTAAGGAGGGTATATTTTTTTCACTGTCTGCATTGTGTCTGCAGCTGCCCACTTCCTGCCAGACCTGGAATTAAAAGCAGAGAAATTTGGATAAAATGTTTCGATTTAAAGTCTCTAAAATACTTAGTTGAGCTTCATTTGAAAATATTGTTTTCTCTGTGCTAAAGCTTATTAAACCTATTCAATACCCATAATGTAATTCAAAACAGGATTGTGTAAACAAGAACTTTAATACTGCCTTTAAAACCTCTCAGAGCAAACAAAGCTTTCATGTGACAGCTACATAAGAGCCCTTTTCTGACGTGAACATTTTGCCCAGTGTTTCTTTCCTTGTGAGTCATAAGTCATTCATTATGTTCTGTTAACCCATCAACCGGCTGTGTTTTACCATTGTTTGTCTTTGGCAGCAGTTTTAGCTGCACAGCGGTGCTCCAGAGCAGTTCAATGATTTGGACTTCTATACAAACTGGGGAATAGTTATTATGAAGGGCATTACTACTTATTCACAGCTAAGGTATTTAATTCAATTCTATCAATAATTTTGCAGCAGAATTTCTGGCTTTATTTTTTGTTTAAACTGTGAAAAAATAACTGACCATGCATCAGGTACTCTGTAGCAACGGAGAGAGAATGCAAAGCACTATTCCTGAATGAATAACCAGTCTTTGATTGGTCTGTCTTACAGTGTGTTTTGCTTGTAAAGAACCAGAAAAGGCATGTTTTATTGTTTGTGTGTTTTCATGTGAGGCTTGTTGACCAAAAAGGCCGTGGGTTTATGTAACTGACAAGGAACCAGCTATAATTCTCTATTCACAGTGTATCCTTAAAAGGGGTGCTGATCTGAGACCAGTTTGCCTCTTAAGTCAGCGTGAAGCCATTGGTACTATGACCTAACCAATGATCCTTGGTCAGAGCCCCTTTTGCTCTCAGGAAAAAAAGGGCAACACTGTAGCTTTTGTTGCCTTTTGTCAAGAGATGCATTATTGTACCTTTTTTATTGTTTTCTTAGAAGCATCATGAATCCAGATTGTCATGACCCTGGGAAGAATATCACTTTAGCAGAAGATTAACATACTATATAAGGTGAGGTCATCCTCTCCTTACTTTGAATTTTATAGTCATCAAAAATGAAAATATTTTTTAAAAAGGGAAATACATCTCCCTTTAATTTCTGCTTTAGTGCGGAGTTCATTGTTGCACTCTTATAAGGTAAATAGACTGAGATGAATTAAACAATGTATAACATGGCAACTTTTTAAGGGAGCATTACCTTCTGCAGGAATGAAGATCTCATAACAGCCGTGTCAGTAGGTTGCGATTAAGAAAATCACATTGACAACAAGGTTGGTCATAAATGCTGGAAGTGTCTTGATGGTTTTAAATGACCCCAGCCTGAAATCATGAATAGGAGGAGGAGCAGTTACAGGTTGTTAAACTAGTTTACTCTGCTGCAGATATGACCATTATTCAGAAATACCACATCAAAGGCGAGTGGACTTACTGTCTGGAGTCGCTGTCTCAAGCCTAAGTATGCAGTGTGTGGAAGAGGCTGTAGAAAGTTCAAAGTTAAGGCAATGCACAGATCTTCTCCTGGGCCTTATTTAAGGGTGGTTGTACTCAAATTTGTACAATTTTTGTGACGGTGATGTCAAAATGGCAAACCTGTAAGCACATTTTGTTTCATTTTTATTTGTTTCTGTCAGTGGACAGTTTGCCTGCCTTCACACCATGCACCACCAGAGGAACTGAAGTCACAGGTCTAATTTCTTTATTATTTTTAATGCCTGTACCTTCTCATTTACTATGGGTGCCGTTTTATGCACCACATGAATGTGGGTTAGAAATAGCCCATTGTTATGAATTACCTGTGGTCATATTTGTAGCAACTCTTGTATAGGTAGGTGACTCTTTGTCACCTGCAAAAATGCATCAAGAAGGTTCCTGCCTTACAGCTTTGCATAGGTAACCCAAAAGCACCAAGCAGCAACTCTGTTCCACATGTTTATTTGTGTATATTTTTTTACAAAGACACAATGAAAGGAGGGTTTGCTGGCTGGTTTGCACAAGCCAAAAAACATCTAAAACTCTGTTTGCCTGATATGAGCACTTTGTGTAATTTCTGGCCGAACTCAAAGAACATGCACGTGATTTGTTTTATTTTTTCTGTGATGCCCTGAAATATAAAACCTGTTGCACAAGAGTTAAGAGTAACATCAGTGCTCATACTGCATGTTTAAAACCAGATGAAAGGCTTCCCAGATGATGTTTATTGTTTCTGTAATGATCTCGTTACTTTATCAGGCATGAATGTTATTCTATTGGAATGCATAACTAGAGTCTGAGCCTCTGATTCTTTCTGTACCATGTCAGTGGAACTGAATAAATGATAATATGGCACTTGCTTTCTATATATGTTATTTTTTATTTAGCCAGGAAGGTCCTTGAGGTAGCTTACATTATCTTTTACAAGAGAGACCTAACCAAAATGGCATCATACAGCTTTGAGTTTAATTACGTTTGACTTCATTTAAGTATCAGCAATATTCTAGGATTCACATTGTCAGCAGATATACAGTATATGGCATGTACAGTAAAGCTACATTTTGCTCTGAAATATGCTTCCTTCTTTTTGCATTCAACTGATGATTAAAAAAAATGCAAAATTGATGTTCCTGCCAAGGTTGGAACATGCTATTGCAAGTTATAAAATTGGTAAATTATTTCAGGGATGTGTTTACCTTTACATTTATTTACGAGTTTACAATGTTCTATAGTTTACCAGCTCAACTTAATATTCTAACATTAACTAACATTGAGCTGAGGCTCATACAAAGCAGAACTTCTTAGTTTGTTCTGTATCATCTCTACTTTCCCAGCTCATAAGGGAGCAGTACACAATACTGTTTCTTGTTTGCTCGTGGAGTGTAGAAGTGTTCCAACCTACTTAAGTCTGATAATAATAATAAACTTTATTTATATAGCACCTTTCATACAAGAAATGCAGTTCAGTGATAACATTCTGTTGTTTAGGAAAGCAATGAGTAGGTCTGTGCAGGACATCCTGTGCATGGCGTGGCGACGAGTACTCACAAAGTTAATCCACATGTTGGCGCTGTTGAGACAGAAACGGAAGTTAACCAATCGTGTGCAGCGGTTGACTGACGTCACATAAACCAGCCAATGGGCATGGAGCTGAGTGAATCGGGGTTTCCTCTGATAGAGTTTGAATTTTCCAGCAAGAGCAAGCCGAAGTGTGTGTGTACGATAAAGAAGCATCGCGCCCAAAGTAAGTGCAGCTATGTTGAATCTCAACTCATTTCATTTTAGCCTTTCGTTAGCGTTAGTGCACGTGTCGTTTTACAACACATTTGTCGTTTCTGGCCGTTGACTGGTGGATTTTGCTTAAAATCCGAATTACGGTCTGCTAAAACCGTGTTCAGCCCCGCTAATGTTAAGCCTCGAAACAACGGTTGTATGTGACGTTTTACTCTCCACTTCAAATTAACGTTAATGCCAATAATATTTGTTTAGCTGGCGTTAGTTCACTAAGTGACACTGAAAATAATGTGGTAGCTAACATTTACGTTAGCTGCGATTAAGTTAACTGTAACGTAGCTATATTAGCTAACGAATGTTTGCTAGCGTCACAATACTCCCCACGCTGGAAGAGGATAACTCTAAGGTGTAAGTTAACGTTAAACAGCGAATTTATTAAACAAGTTAATCTCAACGTTGAAGTTACCGGGATTTTTTTTTACCGATAACATGACGAGTCCTAGTAATGAGACATTTGTGAAATGTCGTTTTCTCATCACTGTTGGTCATGAGTGTTAATTAGCTAACGCTACTTTTGCTGTGTTTAATAATATGCCATTTTATTTGGCAATAGAGCTAAAGAAAATGGGTGGAGGGGCTTAACATTAGTTCATTTTAACGTGTGACTGTTCTTGTTGGGACAAAACACTTGTTCTCATCACATGGCAAGAAATGCAGAACTTAGCCGTTCACCTAACCTAACCTTTCCTATTGGTCATATCGGTGTCATGAGTTTGTTGCAGATTATTATTGTTTTCCCATTCAAATAAGTTGATGTCTGTCTAGTAAGGTTATAAACCATGAGCTGGGCGGTGGAGGAGTGGAAGGATGGACTTCCAGGGAAAGCCCTGCAGAAGATCCAGGAGATGGAAGTGCAGCTGGACAAACTGAAGAAGGAAAGGTCCCAGAAACAGTTTCAGCTGGACTCCTTAGAGGCTTCCCTGCAAAAACAGAAACAAAAGGTCGGTGTTCAACATAAATAGATTGAAAATTGAACAACTATAGATAAATGAAACTGAATTGAACCCTTGGGACACCACAATGGCAATTCCCCCTAACATAAGTGGAAGTTTATGCAGAAAAAATACACACATAAATTATTTTTTTAATTATAGAAATGCATATTTTAATCTGTTTCTCTCTTCAGGCGGACAATGATCGTACTGAGACCTCTGCTTTGAAAAGAGAGAATCAGACTTTAGTCGAGTCATGTGACTCTCTGGAGAAAGCCCGTCAAAAGGCCAGCCATGATCTTGGTGTCAAAGAGCAGCAGGTCAGTTCCTGATGTGGGAAAGAAGTTTATTACTATTTAGTATGAAGTTAATTCAGTACTAGGGGACAAAGTTATCAGCTGATATTCATATTTCACAGATGTATTTTAATGTATATTTAAGCCCGATGCCCTAACACACAATGTATTTGTGAAATCAAATGTATAGAAAGAAAAACACAGTATTTTGTCTCTATGGGCTATTACACCTGTAATGTTACACAGTAACTGGGGAGCAGCTCAGTGCCATGTACTATAGAGCTGTGCAGTGGACAAACACATAGTCACTAGTACGCAACCAACCACTGAGATTGCAAAAAATGGAAAATAAGGCCCAGGTTCTACTTATTGGGAATTAAACATGAAAATTTAACTTTTTGTGATCTTGACTAAATCCCTTTCCTAAACCTAGGTGAGCTACCTGGAGGGTCAGCTCAACTCATACAGGAAGACTATAGAACGACTGGAGCAGGAGCTCAAGAAGTGAGTTCAGTATCTGTGCTGATATGCATTTTTATCTAAGTACCGCGGGTGTGGATTCACAAATGTAGTTCCTGTGATTTTGTGTTTGTCAAGTACTGAGTAAGTCATGGTTAACATGAATTGATTTAAAGTATTTGACCTGATGGAAAGCACTAAAGTCTCTTGTTTGAGTGTTCATGCTGTCTTTGTTGTTTTTCCATCTGCTCAGGTACAAAAATGAACTGGATCGTTCTCAGCCTGTAGGCTCTTCGTCCTTGTCATCCTCCTCCTCTGAGCTTCAGCCCTACACTACTCCACAGAAAAGTTTTGCTACCCCAGCTCCTGTCTCGGCCTACAAACAACAGGGTATTTCTATTTCTTTTTCATCCTGAGTGTCAAGTTTATGTTGTAGTATATATTTTATACAGTCATGTTTTTCTAGCTATATGCTTACCTGTCCTACTGGTATTATTGTCTTATCTTCTTGGGGCTTTGTATGTGAGCCAAAGATGTGTATCTGAGTGACTCTGGATGAGTTTTTCAGTTTACCCTAATGTGCTTTTTCTATTGGTGCTCCATAGATAATAGATTAGAAGAGCTTCAGGAGAAATACAGCAAGGAGGTAGAAGAAAGAAAAAGGTTGGAGACTGAACTCAAAGTACTTCAGGTCAAAGTGAGTACATTACTTATATTTATTATTTGGGTTTGTCTCTTAGTAGTTGATAACTTATCTTGTCTCTTTTAGCTGCTGTCTCAGTCTTCAGTCAGTGTAAGCCACAAGGACATTGCTGCCCGCCAAGCTGGATCTTCCATATTCCCATGGCAACAGCAGGATCAAGCTCACAGCCGGCAGTCTCAGAATGCAATGGAAACGCCTCTGAAGAGGCGTGGGACATCCCTGTGGGACGCCCACGAGGAAACACCCATTAAACCCAGCCAGCGGATGAGCACGTCCAGAGCAGTGCAGAGTCCCAGTGGATCCTCCCAACAGATGGAGCAGCTAAAGACCATCAACCAAGGTGGACTGTTAATAATTTGTTTTGGAAGTGATATCTTGCATAGTGTCTGGTATCTTCTCCATGAAATGTTAGGTAGCTTTTTTTTTTTTTTTTTTTTTGCACATCCACTCCCTCTGAAAAATATATTTGGCTCCTGTCAGATATCCTGATCACGTCCAGAAACAGGTCTTTAATTTGTACTGTTTCTTCTTCAGAGCTGAGGAGTCGTGTGTCAGAGCTGGAGAGGAATCTGTCTACTCATGAGAAGGAACTTCGTAGCCAGGCCGCCAACCTGCAGGAACTACAAACCCAACTGAACCAGGCCCGCAAAGAGCTGACTGAACGGGACAGAGACCTGGCCAAGATCAGCCACGAGCTGAGTCAGGCCAATGACAGACACCAGCAGGTTGTGGCCAAGGTAGGTTTTCCATGATTGGTACATAGACTTTATTTATATGGGATATCTGGTTTATGTTATATTTCTTCTGTAGTATATACTGTAGTTTATAGTAGTGGGTGAAAACATATAAATCACAGACAAAGATTTTGCTTATTGTTCTCAGTGTTCATCAGTTGAGCAGAAGCTGAAACAAGTCACAGAGGAGATGAGCTGTCAGAGGCACAATGCTGAGAGCTGCAGACGAGCTCTGGAGCAGAAACTCAAGGACCAAGAGAGAGGCAGTCAAAAGGTGCAACAATGTGGTGATTGCTGATTTTGATGCATTTGCTAAGAATTGTCAATATTAACACCAGCAATGATGTGTTTCATCACAGTATAGTCATACTGTATAATTTAATTTACAGCTCAAAAACATGTTTAAGTTCCTTCCTAAAGTGCATTTTCTTTTAATCAAAATGTTTTGTAACTGTTATATTTTGTATAGGAGCTAGCCCAGTTGCAGAGCTCTCACCAGGCTTTGGAACAGCAGCAGAACCAGACCAAAACCAAGCTAACACAAGAGATCCAACAGTCCAAAAAGGAGCACAACATACTGCAGGCTGACGTGGAGAAGGTAACCGTTGGAAAAATAATGCTCGTTTGTGTTGTAACATCTATGTTCTGCACTTTTGTGCTCTTCCTTCATGTGCTCTAATTCATTCTTTCATCACACAGCCATTAACTTTAATAACTTGGAAGAAAAGTCACTGAACCGTCTCTAGAGATAGCACATCATTTTGGTGTGTAGTTATATTATTGGCCAAATTTATTTAGAGGATGGCTGTGAGGACAGCAGTGTAACAGATGCAGTTTGGCCAGAGTGGAATACTGTTCAAGATGTGGTAGACCGTTTGATGCCTTTACCATGTTTTTTGTTGCTGCACTCCTATTCTGCACTTACTGGTATTTGTGTCACACTTCTCAGACTTTCTACGCTCGTATGTACTTCTCCTTATCGCTCCTCTCCTTTTGCTCCTTTCCAGATAGGCTTCCAGAAGATTCAGATGGAGAAGGAGGTGGAGGAGCAGAAACAGAAACTGCTGAGGTCAGAGCAGAGCCTCCAAGCCAGCCAGACCAAAGAGCAGGACCTCTGCAAGAAAATGGAGGTGGGTGTAGAATATCCTTTTACTGTAATTGAGAACTTACTAGCAAGTCTGCTGATTCAGCTTTTATCCTTATTTAATATCTTAACAGCCCTTTGTGGCCAAACACGAAGTTGAAAAATCTCCTTCAAATATAATTATCTTTTAACCAAATTACCAAAATGTAAAGGGTTCAGTATGTATTTATCTCAAAACTAGGAATAGATCTTCCCCCATCTCTGTCATCATCTTTTTCTGCCACTCATGTTTTGTCCGCATTTGTTTCTCCCTCCAGGAGCTGCAGAAAGAGAAGAACACTGTAACCGTGCAGCTGGACCAGAGCAGCAGGCGCCTGATTCAGCTGGAGGAAGGGAAGGAGACCGCAGATCAGAGCCTCAAACGCACCCAGGGATTACTAGATGACCTCAAAGGTAAATTTGTAGTAGGAAAGGCAATGGCAGAGGGTAGCAGTTATTTTAAAGATTTGTCTGTGGTTATCTCAGTCTTTAACTTGTTTGTTTTTGCTCTTCAGCAAAATCAGAAGGGCAGGCGGACGAGCTGAAGAGACTTCAATCTAAACTTGAGAAGCAGACTCAGGCTTCGGCCGGGGAGCTGGAAAACCTGAAGAAGACACTTTCTGATGCAGAGATCAAAAATGAAAGGTAAACATTGTTACTGTAGAAATGATGAAAATTCAGTCACACCTTGTGAAAGCGTAAGGAGTCTACTATATCTGTAATATTTAACTTGCTCTTCAGTCATCAGTCAAATTATGTTGCACTGTAGATCTCAGAATGAACTGCAGAAACAGAAGCAAGAGACCGAGCAGCTGATCAACAGATCGACAGTTCTAGAGAAGGAGATCCAGGAGCTGAAATCTAATCTCAATGTGAGCCGCAATGACTGCAAGGAACTGAAACAAGAACATCAAGCGCTGCTGGAATGGAAGAAAGAAAAGGAGACATTGATCAATGAAACTGAGGCTGTGCAAAAAGAGCTCACTGACAAAATTGGCAACTTGGAGTTCAGTCTCACTTCGCTCAATGAGGCTAATGATGATCTTAAGGTAAGGTGCTGTGGTTTCCTATATATTCACTTAGATTTTGAATTAGGAACTATATACCACACAGTTATCCAAATTGATGAATACTGAACACTTTGTATTATTATACAGGTATACAACTAAACAGTTTGAAACACTCTGGCAGCACAGAAAAACATGAAAAAAATATATTTTATTTCTTTAAGAACCCTCTATTAGGGTTCTTAAAGAATTTCATGGGAAAATCATCAACCTGTGTTGCATAGTGCATTCTAGGAAGTGTTGTATTCTAATTATTACCATTAATTGCCCTTTGCTTTGGAGATTCTGTTGTCTGATGACAAAACATGTTTACCATGGCTGTTTTAAACATTTTAGTTTTCCTCTATTATAATATATATATTGTTCTGAAAATATTTTCAGATAATGCCATGTAGAACAGGAATAAGAAATATAATCGGCTCCAAAGTAGTTTAACCCTCCGCTTCAATACATCTCTATTTGCTGTTGTAGAAGCAGCTCATGAGTGTAGAGGGAGACAAGGCCAGGCTGTCTGCTCACATCGATTCCCTGAAGGGGGAACTCCTCAACAAGAGCACAGAGTTGGAGGAGGGGGAGCATCAGTACAAGGAGCTCCAATCTCAGTTCTCCGAGGCTGGACAGAAGCACACCAAAGACCTGGAGAATGTTGCTGTGCAAGTGGCTCAGCTTGAAGCACAGGTGATTTATTGCATTGTTTGGTTTGTAAGATTCATGAGAAAACACAACTGGAAAATGGGACTCTTATTCTTGTGTACGGTCCGATCATGTATGAGCAATGGGCATGTCTTTGTAGGTTGAAAGACTTTAACATTTTAAAATAATTGGAAAAACATGGCATCTGTCCTTCCTCTTTTGTACTGGAATTAGATGAAGCAATCTTTGCATCTTTGAATTGAACTGTACCTTTTGTTCAGATTTTTGTCTTGGTAACAGCAAAGGATACCCAATAACATTTAAAAATCTGACTGGACCCAAAGCAATATAATCTATAGCCATTGATTTAAACATATTCCTTGTGTGGCATCGTGCTTATTCTTTTGTTTGAACAGGTCAAAGATCTGGATTTGCGGTTGCAGAAGGAAATGACTCGAGCAGAGCAGGCTGAGAAGACCAGCACAGAGCTGCAGGATGAGCTCCAGGCAGCCTGTGACCTGGTTCGCTCCAAAGACCGGATGGTGGAGTTGGGCCAAGTAGAGATCAAACAGCTGAGAGAGAGCCTCGCTCAGGCCACTGCACAAGAGGAGGCGCAAAGTGCCAGGTGGGGGCTTTGTTTATTGTTTAGTAATTAGTAACAATTTTTTATTAACACCCCCTGTCCCTGTGATATATACTACATTTATAAACTTTAGTTTTTGTTGAGACTGTGTCTGACTCTACTCTGCTTCACTGTGCAAAATGAGACTGCAGGTTTTAAGAGGTTAATCGAAACAGCCCAAAGTAAAATACTCAGTGAAGCCTTATAAACACAATATGAATACTGTGTCCCCATTGTTTACTTGGGGAAACAATTAATGTATCTTGCTTTTAACGTGCCTGTTTTCTGTCATTGGTGTCTAATCTCTACCAGGTTGGCAGAGGAGAAGGCAGCCCTGCTAAAGCAGTGTGAGGAGAGTGTGTCAGCTAAGGTTGAAGAGACTGAGCAGCTCAGGCTGCAGTTGGAGGAGGCCCAGCAAGAGCTGCTGCTCACCAAAAACCAGGTCTCTTTTACTGAACTGCAACAGAAACTTACAGATTATCTATTATTTTTGTTTAACAATTTTGTTAAATTGTTCTCTCATTTCTCTTGGAGTTGATTGAACTTCAGCTGTATTTAGTGATGTTGTAATGGATTGCAATATATTGTACGGTACAAAAGAATCGTATGACAAATGAGTACATTATGATCAAAGTGTCTTTGCTGTGATAGATTTAATATTTACCCAGCATTAATGTCATTTGAAGAAGAGTATAATGACAGAGTATACGAGTGTTTATAATTTCTGCGGCAAATATAAATATATTGTATATTAATATATATAAATATATTGTGCTGCCCAAATAATGTTGAGCCCTGTGCAAATCATTATGTTTGGTGTTATTCACTGTTTGTCTGTACCATTTAATCCTCTGTTCTGTTCCAGGTCAGTTCCATGGATCAGTTCCTGAAGGTCCAAGAGCAACTCGGAGCTGAGCTGCAGAAAGAAATTAAGACACTGTCAGACAATGAAGAGGAACACAAAAAGATGATGGAGAAAAATTCAAAAGAGCTCAAAGAATTAGAAAAGGAGCTGAAGGATCTGCAGAGCCACACAGAAGAGAAGGAGAAGCAGCTCAGAGAGGCTGACGCTCAGATTTTGTCTCTTGGGGAACAAAAGGCTAAGCTGGAAGGTGCAGTTCAAGAGGCAAAGAAAGAGGCTGAGGTAAAAATGTTGTTATGTTTA
>JAVQJF010114033.1:0-10079 GCA_036023855.1 Gadopsis marmoratus
TACTGGGAGCAGTGTATGTTGTCTGACAGCAGCAGGAAGGAAGGACCTGCATTATCTCTCCGTCACACACCGCGGGTGAAGCAGCCTGTCGCTGGAGGAGCTGCCCAGTGTTGTTAGAATGTCCTGCATGGGGTGGGACGTGTTCTCTATCAGGGATGACAGCTTGGCCATCATTCTCCTCTCCGTCACCACCTCCACTGGATTGAGGGGGCATCCAACAGAGCTGGCCTTCTTAACCAGCTTGTTCAGTCTCTTCTTGTCAGCAGTCCAGATACTGCTGCCCCAGAAGACCACACCATAATAGATGGCTGATGCCACCTCAGAGTCAAAGAAGGTCCTCAGCAGTGTCCCCTGCACTCTAAAAGACCAGAGTCTCCTTAGGAGATAGAGTCTACTCTGTCCTTTTTTGTACAATGCATTAGTGTTGTCGGTCCAGTCCAGTTTATTGTTCAGGTGAACACCCAGGTACTTGTAAGATTTCACCCTCTTGAATGTTCCCTGGATGTTCACTGGTGCAGGAGGAGAGTGTTTACACCATCGAAATCCACCACCAGCTCTTCGGTTTTGCGTGCATTGATCTGGAGGCGGTTCCGCTGACACCAAAGCACAAAGCCCTGGATCAGTTCTCTGTACTCTGTCGTCTCCGTCTGCGATGCGGCCGACGACTGCAGAGTCATCTGAGAACTTCTGTAGTTGGCAGTTGGTTCAGTTGTGTGTGACGTCTGCAGTGTAGATGGTGAAGAGGAAGGGAGCCAGAACTGTTCCCTGTGGAGCCCCTGTGCTGCAGATAACCCTGTCGGATTCACAGTCTCGTATCCTCATATACTGTGGTCTGTTGGTGAGGTAGTCCAGAATCCATGTGGTGAGCTGTAGGCCCACCACCATCAGTTGCAACTTGTCTTTCAGAAGTGTGGGCTGTATGGTGTTGAAAGCACTAGAGAAATCAAATTACATGATTCTCACAATGCTCCCAGCCTTCTCTAGGTGAGGGAGGGATCTCTGTAGGAGGTAGATGACAGGTTGGTATTCGAACTGTAGCGGGTCCATTGATGGGCTCACCAGTGTCCGGAGATGGACAGGGACCAGCCTCCAAGGTCTTCATCAGGTGAGATGTTAATGCCACCAGCCTGTAGCTGTTGGGGTCCTTGGGGTGCAGGGTCTTCAGCACCGGTACCACGCAGGCTGTTTTCCAGTTGTGGGACTCTCCCCAGCTCCAAGATCTGATTGAACATGTGACATACTATCCCACACAGCTAGTTTGCACATGACTTGAGAAGCCTAGAGCTCTGTAGTCATTTAACAAACTGAGGACAGCCTGGAGCAGTGGTCAGCCTTCGATATGGCAACTGGGGACCAAGTCCAAGTGCCCATACCCTGTCTTGATCAGGGACAGGGCAGGAGAGCAGTCCATTCTTCTTGCAAGTTTTTCCTATGAGGTTATACATTTTCAAGGAGAGAACCCCTAGTGAGCATGGGGAGAACATGCAAACTCTACACAGAAAGGCCTGGTCCCCCAGAGGAAGCGAACCCAGGACCTTCTTGCTGTGAGGCACCATTAAACACGAGACCCCTCTGTATTCGTTTAGTGACTTTTCGTGGTCATTTGACTTTCCAACATGAAATGTTAACAGTCACTTCAATCAGAGGTAAAAAGATTTCCATAAACTTTCAGTAATTTAAGTGACTCCTTGACCTTTCCTTCAGCTTCACCATCAGGACAAAATATTACATTTGTTGAAAGTCCTTACACATTTCTTTGGTTTTGAATTGGAACACAAACCAGAATAAAGACTAATTTACAGCAGCATTTGAAGCGGCACATTTGCTCATGGTGGTGAAGTAAGTCCGTGCTTAATGTCACTCAATTACAAAAGCACTTAATTTGTGCTGTTGACCATCAGCAAAGCTTAGTCAAAGGATGAGTCCTAAAAAAGTAGTATCAGAATAAAATTAATCAACAATATCACAGACTATTTACATGTATGGAAATAGTCCTAATATAGAACCCTGAGGCACGCCCTTTACTCACTAGTCACAGTAGCTTTCAAAATGTTGTCTTTCACAGTGAAATTAATTAGTTGCAGTAGAATCTGTAATATCTATAATTCACTGATGGGTGAACTTTGACCAGTGAATTCACCCTGTTGACCAATAACAAGCTGCCTTGACAAAGCTAATCTTTGAGTGGAGGGAGAGCTGGAGAGTCTAAAATGGAGAAAGCTATGGTAGCTTATCGGCAAACATCCAGTCTTATTGCAGCTCGTCTGTCAGAGTATAAACTGCTCCACAACAGAGAGCTGGTTTAC
The DNA here is from genome assembly GCA_036023855.1 of Gadopsis marmoratus. NCBI lineage: Eukaryota > Metazoa > Chordata > Actinopteri > Centrarchiformes > Percichthyidae > Gadopsis > Gadopsis marmoratus. Next base: position 2,307 of record JAVQJF010114033.1, read on the forward strand.
ACTCAGTTAGCAGACAGGACGAATTCATGCTGATACAGCTTTTAATAAACGATGGACACTGTCTTGTTAGCATCGGCGTTAATTTGCCAGCTAGCGTCGAGAGCTACTTAACTGAATAGTGTGACCATGCTCACGCCAGGCTAACTTTAGCGTTTGCTCCGGCAGCTCACCAACTATAACTATGCCTCTGATACAATCGATCACAGCATACTCATTGATCGCCTTGAGAACAGGGTTGGCCTTTCTGGTTTTGAACTGGTTCCTCTCTTATAAGAGGGAGAAAAGTCTTTGTCACTATGGGAGATTATATGTCAAGTAAATATGAGTTACCTTTTGGTGTTGCTCAGGGAAGATGCATTGGTTCTCTGATTTTTTCTATCTACATGCTTCCTTAATTTCCACAGCTATGTGGCTGAAACACAGCTGTATATTTCATTGAACCCAAATGATAACCAGACCCATTTATGCCATTTATCAACTGGTCCAGCTGCAACAATTTCAAATTAAATGAAGAAAAAACAGACATTTTATTAGTTGGCCCACAATCTCCCTACCCCTCTCTCTTTCGCTCTCTTCCCAAACGGTCGAGGCAGATGATCGCCCACCCAGAGTCTGGTTCCGAAGCCAGAAATTTAGGAGTTATATTTGACTCTGATCCGAGCTTTGCATCTCAAATCAAAACTGTTGTCTGGTCCTGCTTTTACCAAATAAGGACCATCTCCAAAATCAAGCCAATGCTTTCACAGCCTGATCTGGAAAAAGTAACACACGCTCTTTTGTTTTTTCGAGACTTGACTACTGTAACTCACTTTTATCTGGAATCAACCAAAAGTTAATCTCTCGCCTCCAACTAGTTCAAAATGCAGCAGCTAGGCTTCTTAGTGGTTGTAACGGACGACATCATATCACCCCGATTCTGGCTTTGCTCCATTGGCTCCCCGTTAGATATAGAATTGATTTTAAGATTTTACTGATTACTTTTAAGGCACGCCTGGGTCTAGCGCCAAGGTATCTAGCAGAGATGCTAACCCCATATGAGCCAGTGCGTAGCCTTAGATCGTCAGGTAGGTCTCTCCTGGTCGTTCCAGAGTCGAGGCTTAAATCTAAAGGTGACCGAGCCTTCGCCATCAGGGCACCTCGACTCTGGAATGGCCTGCCTGAGGAGATAAGGCTCGCAGATTCAGTAAACTCTTTTAAATGGCTTCTTTAAACACATTTTTATAGACTTGCTTTTATGTGACATCTTTTTTATGATCTTTTATCAACTAAATGTTTTTTAATTTTTATTGTTGACTGTTGTTAATCCTTTGAATTTTGCTTTTATTTTCAATCTTTTGACTTGCTTTTGTGTTATGTCATTTGATATTATTTTACATTGTTATCATTTAGTTCTATGTGTTTGAGGTGCTCTTTTGTCAAAGCACTTTGTAAAACAAAGTTTTTAAAGGTGCTATATAAAGTTATTATTATTATTAGTTATGATATAGCGCTATATAAATAAAACAAGAGAGCTGGTTCTCACCAAACAAGGCAGTTTGGCTCCTCAGGTTAAATCAGAAGACACAAGCCTTGGTGTTATCATAGACTCAGACTTAAGTTTTAAATTCTACATAAAGAAGGAGACCAAGGCAGCTTTCTCAATCTAAGAAATATTGCTAAGGTACGGGCCGTTCCTGGCTAACAAGATGCTGAAAGACTTGTTCATGCAATTACCTCAAGTAAGATGACTGTAATTCTCTCCCTACTAGTCTTCCAAAATTTATAAACTACAATTAATTCAGAATTCTGCTGCCAGGCTTTTAACTAGAACCAGAAAAAGAGATCACAGTTTTAGGTTCCTGGTGTCTTCTAGCACGGATTTCAACGTCCCTTTACTTGTTTACAAGGCTCTTAATGGTTTGGGACTGGGCTACATTATTGAATCTTTGTCACGTTATAATCCTTCACGGCCTTAAATATCAACTCTCACACAAATAAGAAAATTGGCAGCTCAGCCTTTAGATGCAAAATCTGAACACTTTTAAACCACAGTTAATTTAAATTAATATTTATTAAGATTTGCTTTTAACTGTCACTCTTCTCCTGTCTGGTTTGATCTGTTTTTATGTTTGACATTTTGTTTTGTTCTGTTGTTTTCTCTTGACATTTCATTGGTCATATGCCGTCATATGCTTATCTTTCACATACTTCGTTGTCCCTGGCAAACATGATTTTTGATCACATCTTCTGCCAGAAATGTGTTTTTCAGCAGTTGTTCACCTCTCAGTCTTCTCTGGTGAGAGAATCAAACGCTCCCTCAGTCAACTTGTTTGGTTTAACCTTGTCATGTCCGCTGCAGCGAGGTGGAAATCAGATCCTGGTAGATTATAGACTTATGGAGGAGAAGCTGGTACATGGACCTCCTGCACGGTAACTTTTACCTCCTTAATTCCCTCATTTATCCTCCACTGACCCCTTTTTAACAAAACTGTCGGCCCTCTGGGCTCTGAAATTTTAAAGTGTGATTCAACTGAAAAATCAGACTTTCTCCTTAGGAAACTTACAGATGATCTGAGTTTGTACCCTCAATGACATCGAGACAAAAATGAGCCACAATTCAGAGAAATGAGACTGAAGTGAACTTTCGGGAGATCCTGCAGAGTTAAACATCCTGATCAGTTTAATGAGACCCAGAGGAGCGACTAAACAACCAATAAGAGATGAGATTAATAAATGTTTCTCTGTTCATACCATTGTAAATGGAAAGCTGTTCCAGACCTTATTCTAGTCTGCAACAAACAATTAATTCCATTATGGGCTGAGCTCTTGATTACCTTTATGATTAGTCGATTAGAGTGAAAAACAGAACATCTGAATAAGCTGGCGCAGAGGACAGATTCAGTTTGATGAGTAATCACTTACAAAATATTTGGTGTGAGCGAAGTATTCGGACTGCGTACTCACTCTTTGACCTGATCGTTGCTCATGTCCAGGTACCGGTTGCTGATCCACTGCACCTCGAACCAGTCCCTGAAGTTGTTGTTGCCGCAGCAGCGGAACTCAATCTGCGTCATGTCCAGAGTCCTCTTCATGAAGCAGCGTCCCGGCGTGTCCGTGTCCTTGTAGAACTTGATGCCGTTCTTCAGGCCCTCGGCCAGTGTCAGGTACACAGCGAACTGCATGAGGAAGCAGAGCAGCGCCGTCAGCAGCAGCAGCGCGTTGAAGCCGCAGCACAGCAGCAGGTACGGCCTCAGCATCGGCTTCCACTTGGCGAACTTGATCGGGTCCAGACAGTCGTGGCACACCTTTCCCCCGAAGACGTTGACCCCGCAGGCCAACAAGCCCACCAGGATCAGCAGGTTGGGCACTAAATGGCTCTCGTTGTTGTCCATCATCTCGCTCCTCTTCCGCAGCTCGATCTTGAAGAAGATGCCGAGGCTGAAGACGAGGATCCCCACGATGACCGAGAGCCAGTAGATCATCCACAGACCCTGAGCCAGCTTCACCCGCTTCTGCAGGTTGAACTTCACTGGCATGAACGGCATTTTAAGCTGTTAGTGTGATCGAAACGCTCAGCTGAAATAAACAATCACTACACGTCAAGTATCAAGAATCAAACAGTTCGTGAATCCGTCAGAGTTTTAATCCGTTCCAGAAAGAAGCACTGAACGCGACTCGGCCAAAACGTCTAGTTTTAGACCCATAATGCCGAGCTGCAGGTCAGGACAGTCCATATTGCTGGGGGGGCAGAGGGTTCTGTCATCAAATCACAAGCAAATATTCACATAAAACCCGTCAGATCGGCTCAGCACTCGGCTCCTCCGCAGATATTTTCCTGCAGAAGAAAGTATCGAGGTGTGCATGTGAACATCATCCTAAACCTCCAATCAGCTCTGATCCCATTACCAGCAGATCAGCTGCTGCCTCTAATCCTCTGAGTTACTGCTAATTGGTTTGCTGTTAAGCAGCAGGTTCCTCCTCTCGGCCCGTCACCTCCCTGCAGGAAGCAGCAGAACTCAAGATCCGTCCACTCAGCAAAGAACTGGAAACTTCCTGTACCGAGGCGGACTGAAGCAGTGCTGTGAAGGTGAAGGCCGTTGCCATGGAAACAGGCTACCCATCACATGGCGTTAAGTCAACATGACAACATTTGTAATATCGGCAGTCCTTTAAAACGTCATGTGAGGAGACTTGTTCAGAGGACTGGAGTTTCCAGAGTCCTGCATGAAAACATTCAGCCTCATTTTGGAACCAGAATGGAGTTTTAACAATAAGAGCTGAACTGTTCTGTCATTGATGGATCTCCTGAATGTGACAAACTCTCCTGGACATTTTAACCATCGTACAGATTCATGTTCTGACCACCACCTTGTTTCTAAATACCAGAATACCCATGAGCTTCAGCTGCTGTTGTCATGGAGCAGCAGCAGCCAGAGGTGCGACTTGGAGCACTTCCTTACTGAAGCTGCAATTATAGAACCAGTTTTCTTTTAAAGTGAATTTCATTCATATTCTACCTCCGGATATTTCTCTGGGTCTTTGTCCAGGTGAACATCTGTGAACACCTGAACCCCCCCACCCCACCTGGATGTTGAGCTTCCTGTCAGACATGAGACCGACCAGGATCTGGTAAACCCTGGGTAGTCTGTCCACAGCTGGGATGTATTTAGTCATTATCACAACTCTACGTTCTCACGCACTTCCTGCTCCAGAGGACGAACCTTTAGACTTTAATGGTCCGGACAAACTCCCTCAGCTCTGAGAACAGATCCAACTGAAAAATTAGTCCTTTTAAAGTTTTTATTGGTTTTGTTATCTTATACAATATTGTACATTTACTCATTTATACAAGAATTCACATATTAACAAGTCAGCTGTGATAAATGGAGCCGCATGAGGCGACATGCCTGAAAATAAACCTTTAGGTTCACTTGTTTAAAGAAAATGTGATTTTTATACCAAACTAATAAATAAATAAATAACTCACAAACTCGAAGCCACCTTCAACTCATTTTAACAGGAAGGGACATCATAATGTCGCTTTAAATAAAATGTTCAAAGTAAAATCTGATCAATATCAGTCTTTCAGTTCCTAATCAATACGTCCTGCTGATATGTGCTTTGATATGTTGTTGAACTGATCAATACTCCAACCTCCAGTTCTCTCTAATAAGACACAAAGAAGATCATTACATGATTAATATTCCTGTTGTCATTGATTATTCATGATGCTCTGAAATGGAATCTGTTGTCATGGAAATGGTCAAAATCCAAGTGAACATCATCAATTCAGCTGCTACAGGAAGATTTCACAATAAGAGCCTGTTTACTGCATGTTATTGTATTTACTAATGATAACATTTATATAATGAATGAAATGCTGCTTTTAAATGTTTGTTTATGTCACCATCATACAGGTTTACGTTCTCTCTAAGAACTATAATACCCATGAGCCTCAGCGGCTGCTGCTGACAGTGAGCCGATGTAAACAGCCGAGTGTTTTCTCAGTGCTGTGACTGGCTGTTGGGAGTCGTAGTTGACTTCAGTTTTTATGACTTTTTAAATCAAAGAAGCAGACATTTTATAACTCAGTTCATCTTTTGTTTCACGTTAATCACACAGCACTGAAAACACGCCTGTATGGATCTCTGAACGAATCAGAAATATGGGCGGTGACTCGGACGTCTGAAGCAGGATCTTTCTTCCCATCTCAGGTTTAAACTGATAAAAGATAAAACTGCTTGAAGTGACCTGCCAATCAACCTGTGAGTGACAGCAGCAGGTGGGCAGGGCTTCACTTTGGTTCATTTCCGGATGTGTTCCTGCAGAACCTCATGTGGATTTTTAAGAATTCACAGAAAATCTCCCAAAACTAAATTTCAAATGGTGAAGAAATCTGAAAAAAAAGTATAAAAGCTAACTTCCTGTCTGTGAGCTGGAACAGAGAGGATAGAGTCAGTTTTACTGCCTTGCTCTGATTGGTCAGAGGTCAAAGGTCAAGGAGACTCCACGAAGCAGAAACCAAAAAGCCAAAAATCCCGAAAAAATCCCTGAAAGCTGATCTGAGCTCAGCACTGGGCTGCAGGAAGCTGATTGGTTGAGAGGAGGGAGTTGTTATTAAAAGGGGCGGGGCAAACGGCCAGAGCCAATCGCCAGCCTATGAGAATGGATGAGGGGAGCCAATCATCACAAGTGCTGCCAGTCGATGGCAACCAGCGTCTGATTGGCCTCCTGAGCGTGACCGATGACCTCAGCGACGCCATGCTGACGCCACAGACGCTCAATCTTCCTGTAACGCTCTGAACACAGGTGGAGGGGGTTCCCCCGCCTGCAAGGACACACACACACACACGTATCAATAAACAAACAAACGAACAAACAAATAAACACTCGTGTGAACACTTACTTGAGGCCCTGATCCGTCTCTCCGTAGTCGTCCAGATACGGAGGAGGATAGAAACAGCCCTTTGTTTTACCTGCTACAAACAGCACCTGACTCTCCCTGACCCTGCACACACACACACACACAGCATGATCACGTGACTAAGTTCTGTACAGGGTTAGCGGTAGAAACTAGCAACAACTGGACTTAATAACTTTACGTTGACTAGAGATCAACAGGAAAAGAAACAATTCAACTTTGTAAGTGGACAGAAAAATAAACCAAAGTACCCACAGTACTATCACAGTAGCAGTAGTATCACAGTAGTATGAGAGTGCAGGTGTGTTACCTAAGGAAGAGGCCGAGGCCGGCTCCACAGGTGAAGGTGTGGGCGGTGCAGGCTCCTACGTCCTCTCCGTCCACCTCCGTCTGACAGCAGTAACTCTGAGAACATAACATGGAGCCGCAGACCAGACACAGAGTGGGAGCTCGAGACTTATCACCTCCTGACCGCGGACACCTGCACAGGTAACACACATGTTACAGGTGAAGCAGCAGCACACCTGTTCCTGTTGTAGTGTTGCTGAGTGTCCTGAAGTACTAACATGATGCTGACAGTAATTAACACATTACTGATCACCATGTACACAGTGTGTACAGTGTGTGTACAGTGTGTACTGACGTGAAGCTGGACGCCTGGTTTATCAGGACGCTGTAATCTTCTGGCAGTTGGATCAGTCGGTTCGACTCTCTGGGGAACTTGACAATGACTCCGCCCCCCTGCAGTGTCTGTCTCACACCTGGATGACAACACCACCTGTAAAACACACACACACACACACAGTGAGTCTTGTAGGGTCCTGCAGTGTAAGGTAGAGATGGCTGATGGATCCAGACGGACTCTGATGGTTTCATGAACATGTGACCTACAGTCACCTGAGGTCAACCCACCAGAACACCTGAGCCAGAGCTGCTCTGGAGGGTTGGGCTGGACTTCCCCTTATAAACTGGACGCGTGTGTGTGTTTTACCTGTGTATGAGCGGCTCCAGCAGTGTGTGTTGGCTCAGGTGGAGCTGCAACAGGTTGGAGGGCAGACTGAGGTAGCTGCACAGCGCCTCCCACTGACCAGGACCTGCAACTACACACACACATCAAAAGACGTAAATGCAAATCAGAGTGTAAAATAACTTGTGTTAATCTCTGAGGACGTTTCCAGGACAACCAGTTAAAGCTGCTGCTCTGATCAGATCAATGACTTCTGAGTTTGACAGCACAAACACCTTGATCACATTCACACCTGCAGCTCTGAACTCTCTTCCTGCTGCTCCAACACTTAATAACATTTTATACTTCACAAGCTTTATGTTAAAACACTAGACCTGTCAATCACTGAGACCGTGTGTGTGTGTGT
>JAVQJF010114037.1:0-15795 GCA_036023855.1 Gadopsis marmoratus
GTGTGTGTGTGTGTGTGTGTGTGTGTGTGTGTCCTCTCACATTTTTAGAGCAGGCCTCTATGTCTGCAGCAGAGTGCAGTTGCTGAATGTCAGTGTAGAGTTGAAGCAGTTTCAGCTGTGAAGAGCAGAGCTGGAGTAATGCTGTATCCACTTCCTCAGGGTCTGTAATGCAAACATACACATCCATAAATAAAGGGACAAAAGTCATATGTATATGTACACGACATTTTACATTTACAGTACTTTACATTTAAGGCATTTAGCTCAGAAAATAATCTGCAGACCAGTTCATGACACTTTTTTATATTTTAGAAATATCTGAAGAATATGTTCTCTTCTTCATAATAAACTGCTATCTTACCTTGTTGCTTCAAAGTGTCATATAAGGTGCACGTGATGTTAGTAAGACATGAAACAGGAGCTTTCTTATTTGACAGCAGAGACTCCAAAGCCTAAAAGGAAGTGCGAAGACTACAGTTAGAGATTTGACTGTTACCACTGAAGGCAATATGCCTCTCTATTAATGTGCGAGGCCATTTTTACTTTATCTTTGGTCATACCTGCTTCTTAATGGCAGGGTGTTTGATATCCAGCAGGACACTTTTGGCTTCGCTCTCCAAAATGCCTGAAAAGAAAAGCTGATTAAAACCGCATAGATTCAAACCTCTCCCATCTAATACACCAAAATCTACATGTCCAGACAGCTCTCCCTCCTTTTTTAAAAGACTCTAAGGGTGAATGTTGGCCGCTGTCATTTTATTTCCCTGCGGATAAAACACAAGTCTTTATTACTCAAATACATTAAAATAAGAAATATTAAGTTGATTAAATCAGTTAACAATAATACTTTACCTTACACACACAAAAGGGAAACAAAAACAAAAACAAACAAAAAAACCTCTTACCAGGCCCCACCTCTCTGCTCCTCAGAATAGTAGTCAGTCTCTTTAACAAGTGCATATCTTTGGCTCGCTCGCTCTTCTTGTCACTGAAATGAAGAAAACAGAAAGCCCTCATTAAAAGGGTGTCTTTAACAACTTGTATCCTGGGGGCAAGGTACGTTTGTGCTTGAAGGTGAATTTTATTTCAAAATAAGTTGTGGTTGAAAACCTTGGCTCTGAAAGGAAATGATGACAGTCCAGTGCCAACAATTCCCTTCCCTAAACATTATTAAGCATCATCTTAATAAGTTGAGTTGAGTGACTCAATTACGTAAAAAAATAAGTAAAAAGTGTCTATAGCCATAATATGATGACAGCATGGGCACCCTGAGCATCCCCATATGCAACAAACTGCGATGCTCTGTGTGTTCTGACACCACTCTATCAAAACTAGCATTAACTTCTTCAGCAGTTTGAGGCTCTTCTGTTGGATCGGACCACACGGGCCAGCCTTCACTCCCCACGTGCATCAATGAGCCTTGGCCGCCCGTGACCCTGTCGCCGGTTCACCTTCCTTGGACCACTTTTGGTAGGTATTGACCACTGCAGACTGGGAACAAGAGCTGCATTGCTGGAGATGCTCCGACCCAGTTGTCTAGCCTTCACAGTTTGGTTCCTTGTCAAATTCGCTCACATCCTTACACTTGCCCATTTTTTCTGCTTCAACTTTGAGGACAAAATGTTCACTTGCTGCCTAATATAATAATAATAATATATTTTTTGTGCGTACACATCGTTTATACATCTGGCCCCTGGACTCCAGTCATCGCTGTGAGGTTACTAGGCAACCAGCGGAGACTCCAGGAAGTTACTTCTGAGAAATAGTCTGGGATATAACCCCCCTTAAAACTGCTTAAAAAAGTAAGACATAATGTGTTAATTACTGAGCTTTCTATTCCTTTAGAAATGCCTGCATGACCAACAGCTGATCTACAGTGTCTCTGAGGCCAATGTGTTTTTCTGTCTGGGTACCAACCTGAGGGCCAGGTGGAAGGGGATGTTCACTGTCCTCAATGCTCCTGTGATGGGATCTAGCAGACACACCTGCTGGGTGTGGAGCTGCCAGCCCTGACTGGTCACACTGTTCACCCCCATCAGACGGTAGCCAGCATACAGTAACCTGGAAGTGCACACAGACAATATTTTACACATGTTTGTCTATCCTTGACTGTCCAAGTCTGCAGTATATGTTTCTTTGGTATGTTAAATATGAAGGCGCACAGGTGCTGCTTTGTTTGTGATGCTTTTGAGGCTAAAAAATGTAATTGTAAGAAAAAGGTTGAGAGTACTTTGTTATACATATACCTGCAGTGTTTGCCCACAGTGAAGGCTCCTACTCGAGGCCCCTGGTGCATCCCCCATACCTCCAGGATTCCCCTGCGGGGTGCGTAGATGACCAGGAACAGAGCATGGCGTCTGGGGAGGGATACAGAGGGGGAGAACTCCCGATCTGCTCGCTCCTCTGGAACCTGCAGCCACCCCAGTTGAGCATCTCGGTAACCTGCAGTTAAAGTAAAGCGGCAGAGGTTATGAATGTTTAACAGACAGCATGCAAGAGTTCATGTTTTGTGCTCTTGGACTACATGAATACATATTTCAACTTTAACACAATGATACTTATGTACTCAAGTCTTGACATGTGACATGGTCCCTCAATTCTGAATAGAGACATGAGAAAGGGAATTTACAATATAAAGGCTCTACCTTCTCAGCACAGCTACTTGCTTAACATTTTCAGTTCTTAAAGATCCCGTTAAAACCTCTTTATTGTTCACTTTTTAGACCTTGGTCTTCTCTCACCTTTCCACATGCGAATGGAAATGCCCCTGGCCATGTCCAGCAGTGTGACTCGACCAAAGTCATCCGTCACCCCAGCCAGTGTGTTGCAGGGAGACAGACAGATGGACTCGCCGTGGCGACGAGAGTCTGGGAGACCAAATCTGGACAAGGGAGGTCAGGTTTAACAGTAAGGACGGTGGAAGGACAAGCTTCATATTGCCAATATTAATAAAGGTACAATTGAGGACAGCTGCATTTGTGTTGAGGTATCATGCTTGGTACCTGATCCCCAAGGGCGTAGCAGGCTCCACCTTGGGTTTCTGCTTCTGAACAGTCTCCTCTTCATTCTTGCTCTTGTTCCAACCTAACCATCCACTGAGAGGAAAACAGCAAGAGAGAGTGATGAAATTATAAAAAAATAAAATAGACAGAAAGTGAGCAAGAGACTGATCAGATGATGAATCCATGTAAAGAGAGGAATTAAGACTGACTGCAGTATTCAAACAAAACAAATCAAAAAAAAGTAATAAAGGCTAAGAAGCAACTGACAACATATTCTGGACATACACTAAAAAGAGAGTGAAAGGAGGAGGAGAGTGAAGAGAGGATGAAAGCAAATGATCCCCCCTGTATGATTTATGCTGAAATTGAGCAGAGAACCGGCTATATTTCAGTGTATTGATTGGGCTACTTTGTGCTGTTACAGCAGTAGAGGATTGTCAACAGTGTAGCATTCAGTCTTCAAGTGTGTGATTGTCTGACAGGAATTAAATGCACATACAGAAACACTAGACTACACAAATTGATATGTGGTTATTAGTTTCGCCCCCCCCCGGTATTCACTTTACCTCATTTTACTATTGTCTTAATTGCTGTATGTTTCAGCAAAGTGCTATCTAAGTCCACTTATGTTTGATAAAAGTATTGTTAATTAACTGATAAACTAATTAATGCAGATAATCTTGCTTATACATAACTGGAAGTCACACACGCACGCACGCACACACACCTGGCAGCACTGAAGAGGGCTGAGGTGAGTTTGCTGGCAACAGCCAGAGCCACATGAGAGAGCAGAGGCTGCGAGCTTCCCTAAAGACAAACAGAGAGACACAACAAACAGCTAAACTCAGTCTCCAAAAGGCATTCTTGTCCTGCACCACTTGGGTGGGTACTGAACACTAACAGGCAAATTCGCAAAAACAGATTGCAGCAACAGATAGTAAGATGAATTTGCATCACTTGCAACTGCTATCCGCCCCGTTTCAAGGTCTGATAAAAAAACAATTTAAATATTGATAATGATATCACAGTGCAAACACGCCCATAACATTTTGCGTGTGATTGCAATTAGCCATGTGGCAAAGTAGGCAATAGCAGGCACACCTGGCACCTGCCGATGCCTTCGCCTGGCTATAATCACTACTGTTTTTTGCCTGTAGAGTAAGTCTTACTGGGATCTAAACAGCCTGACTTGCTCCCTGTCTCTCTCTCTCACTCACCTCTACAGCATAGTAAAAGCCTGTGTACGGCCCACCTCCCACAGTGACATACTGGCACATGGCGGGGGGACTGCCCTTGACTGAAGCATTAAACCCCCCAAGGATAGACGCGTTCTTCATCTGGTCAAACACACACAGCGTCATAATGCCTGACAGCAGGAGAGACAGAGAGAGAACAAGGATGAACGGGGACGTGGGTAAAGGTCAGTACAGTACTTTCCTGTGAAAGTCAATCATTCAATGCATTCCTTGTATTTTTATTTATAATGCATACATATACAAGCATGCAACGCATAATTAAAAAAAATTCTATTTTGCTTGCTGCTTTCCCAGGAAGTTCTTGTTACCAAAATACTGTGAGTTAAGTATCACCTCTAATCACTTTAACCCTGTGATATAGTAGTAATAATTCAAAAGGTGGGTAGGAGCCACTGTGAATAAAAACCAATGACTGTGTGTAAAAAAAATAAAATAAAAAAGAGGTCTCTTACCCACACTACTGTGGTCAACAATGGTGTCCATGTCCTGCAGACCCCACTTCTTGTAGGCCAGGGGAGGAGGCTGGATCACATCGCTACCTGCTGCTGCCGCTGGATGGAAGGCGCAGGGATTTCAACATCTGTTGCCTTAAGCTAGTACGCATGCCTTGCATTATAATTTAAAACTGGGGCACTGTGCTGAAATAGTGACAGTGACTGCTTTAGGACACAAAGCACTACTAGATGCTCAGAGACACTCTGCTGAAGCTTGGCTACTAACCTTCTAGACACAGTTTAAGTGTGTATGTGTGTGGCAGTGGTAGTGTATGTCTCCTTAGTACCTGAATGCCTTATGGCAAACACTATCCAGCCAGCAAGTGAAGAACACATCTCTAGTTAACACACTGAAAAAAAACATTTAACACTAGAAGCCCATGACTCTCATCCTATAATATAAACACACAAGCGCACAGTCTCTCAGTTGGATGAGCACGCACAGTTACACACATAAGCAGCAGTACCTCTTGCCACCTGGTTCTTGCAGGCACGCAGCGATTGAAAGAGGCTGAAGCCGTCGATGGTGACCAGAGCAGCCGGGTAGAGGATACTTAACTCTTCATGCTGTGATAGAATCAAACAAGAATTACACATTAGAGGGATACGCTCAAAAGCTCGGGAAAAGATAGTCAGTGAATCTTGAGTTTGGAATATATGATCACAGAAAAATTTCAAGAATTAATTTCCACACATACAGTTAAAGGAAATGTTCAATGTTTTGGGAAATAGTTGTTTGCTTCCCTGTGGAGCGTTAAATTAGAAGATTGATACCCCTCTCGTGTTTGTATGGTAAATAATATTTAAGCTACAAGCAGCAGGCTTCGTGTGCATACAAAATTGACCTCCTAGCACCTCTAAAGCTAATCAATGTATTAGAGCTCATTTATTCAATCTGTACACAAACAAAAGAACCGTTTTTACTATTTCTGACCCAGAGAACTGACATCAGGGAGCTCTGTTGTCACTGCGACGTTACTAGGCAACCAGTGGCGCCTCTGCTAAGGTAACCAGCTGCTGGCTTTGGCGCCCATATTTACTGCGCAGATAAGAGCGTTATATCCATCTTCACATCTAATGCTTGGCAAGAAAGCAGGAAAAAACAAAAAAAGCTGTATTCATTTCAATTTGAACACCGTTTTCATGCACAGTTCTGATAGGAGTGTTCAATGTGTCCATTACCTGCTCAGTTACTCCAGGATGACGAGGGATCTCGTATGTGCGACACTTGAGCCTCAACACAGGATCCTCATGCAGCAGCTGGGCCAGGAGAAGAACCCCGTTCTGACGACAAACCATCGGTGTTGCATGTCATTCCTGCATATTTTTGTACTGAATGGTTTCATTTCCTTTTTCTACTGATTATCTGAAAAAGTAAAACTGTTGCACAGGCCACTGAAGGACAAAGAAGATTGTACTTTAGGTTGACGATATACCTCGGTGTAGAAGCGGACATAGCCAGAAGTGAAACCCACGACTACACAGGTCCAGTCAGGCCGTCCTGTGGAGCTCCTACACACACACATACACATTAATATACTTCCAGTCATCCAGGGTATATGCGGGAATCCTGTTCAATTCCATACCTTTTAAAAATATTTTACGACTGCAAGGCCACATGTTTTATCTGGTTATCAGCAACACACCTTACAGTGCTATACCAGTACATTTATTAAAGTAGTGACTAACCCAAAAGCAAGGTTTATTAAACGTAATTAGTCACATACACAGTCATTCTCTCACTCATACACTCACATTAACAAACATTTCTATTTGGTCTAAGAAATACAACATTTGAAATAAATTATATAGACCTAGACCATCTGTCTGAATCTATGTTCCAAAAAATAATACCTCATAAAATGTCAATTAAGGTGTTTTAATACTTTACGGGTCTGAATTTTTGCTAAACTGTTTCAATGCCTTTCAGTACTTTTTAAGACCCAGTGGATACCTGTCATCTCCTCCATGAGTAATTCTTACCTCTTCTGGCTTGCCAGTGGTATACAGATAGAACTGCTCACACATTCTCTGTAGAGAGAAAACATACACAAAGTAGGATGTAGTCTCTGTGAGACTGAGTTCACTTTACAGCTGTTTCATTCCTTTTCACTGCAACGTTTCTTTATCCTCTGTACTTTTCCCTGTCACTCTGCAGTTAATTTTCACCCCTTCCTGGAGGTTTCTTGCCTTTATGTAATTTCTACTGCTAGGGCTTTCTTAATCAAAAGCAACTACGGGATATGACAACATTGACAGGCGTCCAAATGAAACGCATCGTTACCTTGAATAAAATTCCATATTTCTCTAGGTTTGAACATTGTTGGAAACATATGGGATAATGTAAGTACACAACTCAAAATATTTAAGATAGCTCTAGCCATTTCAATACGGAAATGTTACATATTATACCTTTAATCTTTAGACACTTGTCCTTGGATATAATGCTAGCCCATCATCAACTCTTGATTGTCTTTTCAGCACTTTCATTCATTCTCCAGTTCATCTAATTGGACTCTTACCCTTCGTCAGTGCTGAGGGTTCCAGTCCAAGACACAGCCAGGGTCATCTCCTCTCTGCCGCTGTCATCTGAACGCCACTTAGCTGGAAGAATTAATAAACAATAACAGTAATGTATAACTACTCTGTGTTGTTAGAGATGGGTGTGTGTGTGTGTGTGTGTGTGTGAGAATATCTGACCGGAGAGAAAGACAGCCTTGTGTTCGCGAGCTACTACTAGCAGGTCGGAGCAGGGCGACAGGGACACTACACAGTCCTGCAGCCAGGTTCCACTCTGCCCTGTGGTCTCCTCCTCCCCCTGCAGGGCAAAGAGGAAGGTTAGTGGGGGGGGCTTTCGACCTTCAAATTATGTGATAATAACCCTATACATAGCCTCAAAAAAAAGAAGAGAAACAAAAAGTCAGTAATGCAGCAATATAAATGCGATCCCTGACCACCTTCCAGCTAGTGAACACATAACCAAGATAGAGTTGCTGCTGCCTGGAACTGAAGGCCTCTATGGTGGTGGATGACCGGGATTCGCCGTTGCTTTTTTATGTAGCTATTAAGCTTGTCTACGCTACCATTCGCTTTGGCTGGAAAGTGGTTTCAACAAATGGTACGCTGACAAAATAAAGGGTAATTGGGCAGTATATGAATAATTTAGGACAATAAAATACAATTAATTTATAAAGTTTTGTTAGCAACTGAAGCAGCTTTGCAATACCAAAGACACCTGCAGATGAATAACGTAGGGGAGAATGAATAGAAAATAAAATACAGAAGAACAGGCCTCTGCGGAAGAAGTGGCTTCCTCCGCTTTGTTGTCGCCATTATCCCACGCTGACTCCCACTCCGAGGTTTCCCAAGACAGTTCATTTTCTGAGAAAAGGGGAACAGGGAAGTTCAATTACAGCCGGTTTAATTTGTGACATTGTGCTGACAAAGCAGTTTGTGCAGAGGTTAGGAATTCCTGTGTGGTCGATCTCCCTTCGCTCCAGTCTTGGTTTCCTAAAGATGACACATCATTACATGAAGTCAACAATTGGGAAAAGTCTAGGCTAAACGAGGCACCTACCGACAGGTTATTCACAATTCTGGTAGCCAACACACAGTGAACATAACAGTGAACATAGGTTCCAAGAACCAAATTGACTGATTTAGTTGTTATAGAGTGATATGAAATTACAAGGTAAAAAGTCACAGTAGTTCTGTGTACAATTAAAGTATTAAAACTGCAAAAAAAAACAACAACATGCTAATGTCAATCTACCAAACCATAAATGTGAGAGAAAAAGAGGGGAAGGACTGACGAAGGTTGTGCTACAGGTAAACAACCTGAAAATATTCAAGAGCTGGTGGGGGAAAAAAATCAACAGAATAAGTAGCAACATCCAGGATGAAATCCTGTTGCCGTGGACATTTACGGTGCATTATGCATTGGTGAAGCAATGTGTGTGGGTCAACGTCATTTTGCTACAAGACTGAGGTGATAACACATTCTGCATTGCATCAACATCAGCATGAAATGACGATGTGAGGTAATTGAAAAGCACAAGTGCCCTTTTCTGTGTCTGTGTGTGTGTATGTATATGTGAATATACAGTATTTGTCTGTTCTCTTCTTGCTGAGCATCCTGCAGTGACGTGAAATGTTCAGGTGCCTCCTGTGAGATGAGTCACAGCACAAAGGGCAGGCAGATTTCTCCTCCTCCTCCTCCTCCTCCTCCTCCTCCTCTTTCAGTGCCCAGAGAACAGATGAAGCCTTATCCATCCTTTCAAAGCCTGACTATCAAATGACTTGCCTTTATTACTACAGCCAGGACATTAGAAACAGTTACTGTTAATGGAATTAATATACGATGTCTTGCCTCTATTCCAAGCAAGCCAGTGAGTGTTCATACTGTGAAGTTAAACAATGTGTGTTCATGTGTATATTTGGCTGAGTGAGTATGTGTGGTCATCCCAGTGTAGGTTTGTTTGTGTGTGTGTGTTCGTGTTCACGTATTGGCTATGTGTCTGGTGTAGGATAGGTTCTCGTTTTCTTTTGATTTATTTCTGGTTCTTGCTTCTTGTTAACTTTCAATAAAACAGTGTAACTTTGATATTGTATGCAAGTCTTTGACTTTCATTAGTGAATGAACCCATGTGCCCTTTATAGTTAGTGTAAGTCTAATACTGTGACGTTGTGGAGCATTTCTCAGGGTGGAAGTCCCAGGGTGGGTAGTCAGACTATATCCTTAAATCTTAGAATATAAGGTCCATGTGTAGGTGCACGCATTTTTAAACCCTGGTAGGGTCCAACTGTGCACATAATAAAGTGGCATCAAACTCTCACTCCAGCCATGTACCCAAAGTTGGCAACCTTGATATCACTTAATTTAAGTGTAACGTTAGTAAGAAACAGAACTTTCCTTCAGTCCTACAACCTTTAGCCACCTGGCTATAACATTATTTAGCTATATGTATAGTCCTTAGGTTAGATAGCAATTACTGTGTTAACTAGCTAGTCCCAGAGGTAGCTAACTGGACAGCTGTGACTTAACATTTATCTCTGTGCTGTAAGTTAGCATGCTACAGACGTGCATCTGCCTCGTCTCTATTTAGCCATGCTATGTTACCTGTTTGATTCTTCTCCTCCACTTGCTTGCTGTTCTGGCTCTGGAACAAGTAGTCCCTGACCGTTTTGAGCTCTTGGAGCCGACAAAACTCCAATAAGCTGCAGGACATCGCTCTCCCGTCCCGTCAGGACCAAGTAAGTAGCCTGGGAATCAGCCAGCTAGCTAGCTGCTTGCTAACAGCCCAGTTGTGGAAGACCAACGTAGCTTAAGTTGCCAGTTTGAGTCCGTTTGCAAGTCCTCCTATCGTGTTAACGGCCTCTTAACAAAGACAATATATCTTGTCTTCAACTGTCCCCTCAACAAATATTAACACGAGTCTGGTGCCCCAGACTCCCAACATTTGCAATTCCCACCCTAATCCTGATGTGTTGACACAGCGTTAGCGTAATAACACGGATGTGCTTCCGGGTTAGAGTTGAAACGTTCAAAATAAAAGCAGCGTAAAATGCATTTGTTTATACATTAGAACTCAATAATAGAATAATGGAGACATTTTTATATACGTAAAAAACGTGAAACCTACAATATGATTTATTGATATTTGAAAAAGTGTATTGGTGTGTTTTTTTCACTAGGCGGCGGTAGAGGAGCATTTGTCAGGTGGCTTGCTGCTTGCTGGCTGCATCTTTCTCCAGCTCTCACATTATGTTTTCCCCCCTATGCTCAACATTAGTTCCATTACCAAAACATTATGGTATGTTTTTACATTGTGGTGTGTGGAGTCTTTTGAAGGCATACAGTAGGCTTGTCTGTGCTGCCAAGTCAAACTCCATATCCTGTGATGTGCACAGATGCATTCCTTAAACAACTGAGCCATTGATTTCACGCACACATTACACAGTTGAAACAATGGAAATATCTGCATGTATTACCACGTATGGTCACTTATCCGCAGCATTTAGAAAAATATACGCCACTACAAAAAAACAAAGAAATGCAAGCTGCATTTCCAACCAAAGGTGTTATAGGGAAGTCTTTTTCTTTAAATGATGGTTTCAGGTGACAGGTGCACGGGTGACAATCCTACTTATTGGCTAACTGGTTACATTAAACAGGTCATAGCCAGTCAAGTCATTTCAAGTCAAGTCATTTTTGTTTTTAAAGCCTATGGCCTTTTTAACACCCTACATAAGTGATTTATTGCTGTCCTTTACTTTGTGAAGTAAAATTGCAGACAGAAAACTAAATTTACAAGTCTACAAAACGAAGCTTACAGATTCAAATGTCAATGCACAAGTTTGCAAAACAATGGTTACAGATACAACCCCCTGTTTTAAAGTACACCATTTTGAATGATATAATATTCCATAGTCTTGTGGGGTCGGAGGTCAAGGTTACTACTTTCTCTCCTCTGTAAACATACTGTGCTGCATTTGGTCGTCACGACCAGCTGTTGCGCGCTGTGGTATTTTTCAACACTGCTCAGTGTCTTTCTTTCCCATCCTTTCCTACGCTCTTTACAAAACAATGGGAACTTTGCCAGTGTACTTCCTGCATCTTCACTAACAATCCCACCTTGCTCTCACATCCAAAACATACACACACACACACATACAGTATAGTGCATGGACACACACACACTCACCTCTGGGGGGTGCCCGAAAGTTTCCGGTCCGGAAGGCTGGACACAGAACTCAGGAAACAATTGGGTGTCAGAAAGGTCCTTGTGTCCATCTCAGTCACATTTCCCCGCCCGGTGCCGTTGCTTATTGAGCTGTTGTTATGTAGCTGTTTTACAGTTCACAGAAACAACTCTCCATCTGGTTCCCCCTCATTGTTGACAAGGAAGTGAGCTGGCATCATTCCCTCGCAGGATGGACGTGTTGTTGATGCACAAAGAGAGATGGCATTGATTTATTCAGACACACCGTCACCTTGAGACCTTGTGCAAAACAGGATTGTTTTGTGTTGCTTGTTTTTGATTGCTGTTCAAATAAACAATTGAGTGATGTGCATGGCATATGGTACAATTGAGACTCATATGGTAGAATTCTTGGAAGTCTTTAATGCTGCCTTGCTGTAATCTCCTCACAAGTACACTCTACACCTGGGAAACACAGACTTTGAAGGAAGTAGTGCAGTGTGAATGATGGAGCTGAATCATGCTGACTGCTTGCATATGACATGTGCCGATGAAGTCTGAAAAGCCTACAGGTCGCTGGGAGTGCAATATTAGGTTTCTTGTCTTGAAGTTATGGAAGGAAAATATAAGATGCCTTAGAATGTGATAAATTTAGCATCATATAAATGAAAATTTAAAAAATTAAAAAATGTCAAAGCAGTTTTGACTATTCTCACATTACATGGAAATACAACTTGTTAGCTTTGGCCCATGGTGTCTGGCTGTGTCATGCTTATGTTATGGTATTCAACATATCTGTGTAAAACGTCTGCAGCTCATCGCACCAAGGGTTCATTTTCCGCTCTACTTTTTACATCTAGTGGAAATCAAAGTCTTTTTTCATTCTTGCATGTAAACGTTGTTGATTTATCCTAATATTTAAAGTAGTAGTGGGTAGTTGTACAATGCATGTCCATAACTGCATGTCATCAAACTAAATCAAGGTGTAAAGGGAACATGCCCCACTCCATTTTGTGATTGTTTGCAACTGAAAATCATCAACCTTTTAACATGTATCTTACAGAAATGTGATTTATATATATATATATATATATATATATATGTTGAAATCAGCATGTCCAGATGTTCTAGATGTGAGATGTTTTCATTTTATTACTGTATATGTGGAACATAATTCTTTGTAACCAATATGAACAGACAGTTAATACAGCTATATAGATCCAAAGGTCAAACAGTCATGTGGTAATTCTTTTATGACAAAGAAAATCTGTTCTCTGTACTCTGCAGTAGACATTTCTGGGTGCTCAATTACAATACTGAGCCAGTTTATGTTTCTGCTAAATGATATTGTAACCTTTTCAAATTTCCAGATGCTATCAGTAGGGTAGATGTCAACAAACTAAAAGGAGGCATATTATCAAGCATCTCCTGACCTCTTATCGTCATCTAATCTTGCTCTTAAAACCCCCCAACCATACAAATTCCTCACTGCTGACGTTACTGAAATTTGCAAAGTTTAGGTGCTGTGAAACCGAAGACACGAGACTCTCTGATCCTCCTTTACCTGTGGTTATTGCACAAGGGCATTCACAACCACGAAAAAGTGTATATACTATAGCTCCTTTTTTAACTAATCAACAAACAACATTGGCTCTGAATCATCCCTTTGAGTCCCATCTGAGACTACTTAAAGAGCAAATGCCAGTTTTCACTGCCTTGGGGCATCTTGCAAATTGCAATTTTATTTTGATGAAGAAAAGGACATTCATACAGTGATGTGTTTTTGACTATGAGAACCCTTGTCTGCACTTGCACTGTGATGTTTGGTTCAGTACATGACTAGCACCTCCTGTTAGTCATGGATCGAATGTAATATTTACATTACATTGCATTGCTGGCACTCTACGATTGCTTCAAGTCAAGTGATTTTTTTTTTTCATTTGACCAACTTTCTGTGGCTGCACAGTTAGTTAAACGTTAATTTAGCTGCCAAAGTTTGGTAGACCAGTAATAATTGAATATAGCTTCATCACGATGAGCGACCCCCGATCCTGTTGTCATTTATACATTATTACATTGTTATTATAAATATAGATTATAGTTGCTTTAATGTTATCAAGAAAATGTTAAGTGGGGACTTTTTTATGTGTATAATTTGCCGAGATCTAATCACTTCAGTTTTCTAAATTATTTTAATATAGATATATTGGAATGGTTTGAGTACGTCCGAGGATCATTGTTGCATCTCTTGTTTCTGGACATCTCCCTACTGTATGGCCGTAAGGAAAGCATAGAAATGCCCCAAAATATTTAAGAAAACATTTAGTTTTTTAAACTTTGGGATAATTTAACTACAATGGCTACAGTATCCACAGTAATTTGTCTGTGCAGACTGGATCACACGTCGGAGTGAGGAACTTGATTGCATAAAAGAGGGTTGATTCATGTTGTGCCTGGAATTCCACAGTAACAGGAGACGTTCTGGTTTCCACCGGGCTCAGCACATTTTCACTGCGAGCCCCTCTCTTCAGTTTGGTTCAGCGATCACCATCAGTTAAGTTAACATTTATAAGGGCGAAGGTTCTGCAGCACCGCCCATTCTAGTGAAACATTGATGGTGGAAGTTCAGTGAAATATGTTTCCATTGCAGATTTTTAAATATTGAATCAGTGTTTCACATCACATCATACAGGTATTTATGAAGCTTATAAAAATATCAGTGTGTTGCTGTTCAAGTTGATCTATTTCTAAACGTGTGGAAAATGTTGACAGATCTCTGAGATAAACTCCGAACTCACGGTGGAACCAGGGAAGGTTATTCTGCTGTATCCATTCAGGCAGAGCTGTTCATTTTCAGCCTGTGCCAACAACACTATGCACACGTTAATCTCGTGTCTTTTTGACAGATCAGGATATGTCAGCAGCCCTGCTCCACTGGCTCCACGCTTGTTGAAATTCACCCACATTCCAATCATTAACTGCTCTAACATAAACTGCTGAGGTGACTTTCAAACAAGCACAGATAATCATTATTTTGCCATTATTTGGTTTTCAGTGTTGTTATTATGGCTAGGGTTGCATATCGCCTCCTTTTGCAGTGTGGCTCACTTGTCTGACAGGATGACCTTGACGTTTGTGTGCATAATGAGCGCTGCCAGGTGTCACTATGATAAAAAGTTCATATACCATGCAAATTCTTCACAAGACACTGGACTGTAATTTCAAAAGAATATCTACGGGAAGTATCTACAGGCAGGTTACATCCTTGGGTTAAATTGTATGGTAGCCTTGTATTCTCAAATACATTTTGAATTTGTTTCTGTAAGAGAAATTCAGTGATACAGGTTTGACTGTGCAACAAGTTCCAAGAATATATATTTAATAGTCTTAAAAAATAAGCCCAAATTTGACTTTTTACATCTAAATAGTGTATATTGGGAAAACAAAAGACCACATATTTCAAAGGACTGAAATGCTGTCTCATGTTTTGCCATTTTCATCTTTTGCACTTCCAGGCAAATGGTCATTCTATCATACGTTAGCTTATGAAATGTTTTTTAATGCTCAAGGGAGTCAACTGCATACAACATAAAGCAAGGAACTACCACACAATCTGTGAAAGGGCGACTCCAGCACCTCCATAGAATTAGTGGACCCAAAAGAGAAACCTCTAAAAGAGAATGCAAAAACATCCTGACTTTAAGCCTCTAGTATGAGTCAAACACACTTGATCCTACATTTCCCATATCACAACTCAGACTTTCAGTAGGCTCTTCCTGCCTTTTAAATGACTGTTTCTTTCAAACACCCCACTCCACTGTGTTTTGAGCTACATGCTAATGCCAGCATGCTAAGACACAGATGTCAGCAGGTATCATGATCACTATCTTCATTTAGCGTATTAGCATGCTAACATTTGTTAATAAGCACTAGACACAGTACAGCTAAGGCTGATATCATTAATGTAAGAATCTACTCATAAAACAAAGAATTGCACAAATAGAAACTTTGGCCTGATGATGATGCTAAAGCAAAAGTCAGGTGGATCACCAAACTCATGAGGATCCATCCTCTGGGGACCATGATTGTCTGCCCAAAATGTCATAGCAATCAATGTAATATTTGAGATATTTCTCTGTCCTTTCTGACCGAGCAACTTGCCATCCCTTGAGTCATGGCGAAAAAATTTAAGTTCAAGCTGAAATAATCAGAATCAGGGTTAAAAAATATCAAAACCAAGTTAGAATTTCCTGTTAAGGGATACAAAAGTGATGAATAACCAACATCAGAATTTGAACCGTACAAAAACAAGATTTTTAGTTAGAATAAAACAGTAAAATAA